>CM055827.1:18176338-18197022 GCA_029582265.1 Zoroaster sp. YZ-2022
ACAAAAACATGGAATGCGGCATACTATCTTTCGTGAATAGATGTTATAACCAAGGAAAGGGCTGTGCGTTTTCGGATATTTTTGGAACCGGATGCGAAATCAGGAAACTTCGAGATACCCGGATACCCGTTTTTCATTTTGTTGAAAACATGCCTTCAGTGGTGGCTACAAATACACATGTACCTGTAAATGGTAACAAAATTGGACCTTTATAATACAGAGGATACCATACTTAAATCGATCTGTTCTTTACTGTGTCGTTTTATTAAAGTAAACATTCCCACTCCTACGCTGCTGGTTTGATAAGTTGTTTGAAGCAGCCGCTGCCAGTTCCTTGGCAGTCTTAACAATTCGATATAATGTATCACAAACAGTCGGAAATGTTGGTAAAATACTACAAAGGCTTTATTGGAGTGTAATCTCTTGAAATTAAAGATAACTGTCTGTAAAAGTGTAAACATTACATTGTTCAAGAGTCACAGATTTCTGTTTCCACCGCTCAAATGTTAAGTCCGAATTTTAAAAAGTCGTTTCCGGGTAATTGGAACCGAAAAATGGAACCGGGTAATGACAGTTTCAGTCGGGTATCCGGATACCCAGATAACCAGCACAGCTCTAATAACAAGTATCCGCCGTTTACATTGCTTGTATATATTAAGATCAAGTATATTTACATTGGTAAGAAGAAATATACGGTACAGCTCTATGTAATATCGTTAATGAGTTGTAAAAGTGTGCATGCACGGTTCTGTGGTTTGACAACTCGACGTTTCGTCTTCAGATCTGATCTGTTCTGATCTGAACCAACAACACTATATCACAACTTTTGTGTTACAGTCCACACCTGACTAACTCCTCGTAATGTTCTTCCTGCATGCAAAGCAGTAGATATAGAATGGGGGTCCTGGACCACTAAAGCTTTCTAAAGCTTTTATTTAAGTTTGGTAATAAAAATGATATTTTACAAAGTTGGTAGGCAAAATGGTAATTTCCACAGAAAAGTTGCACTTTATTGTTGGGAGATTTTTTATATCTAAATTTTGTGCAAAATAAAAAATATATAAAAATCTGAGATTTTATATACATTTGTATATAATGATGTTATAAGAAAAGTATCCGCAGTTTACATTGCTTGTACACTGTAAACATGATGTTTAGAATTTGAAGACACACATTCTAAACACTTATCTTGCACTCACTTTTTTCACATGTTGAGTCTAAAACATGTTTTAGATGTGTGCTTTTTCTGTGATGTGTGTTTGAATGCTAAAACCATATAAACAGGTGTCAAGAATCTAAGTATGTTTAACTTTGTGACATGTACAGAGGATGGCATTTAAACGCATTCCTAAACGTAAGTTTTACTTTTGCGTGGTTTAAATTCTAAACACCATTTATTGTACAGTATATACTGGGGTTAAGTACACTTATGGTTGCAAACAGTGTGTACGTTCTGTCGACGTTTTGATCAGTATATATTCTGAGTTGTCGCTTAGAGTAAGTAAATTGGATGACAAGGATCCGTAAACATCGAGGTTGTCAAATCAAACAGCCGTCTGGCAACTTTGTTGAAAAACCCTCGATCACATGTTTACAAAGAACTTACTTTGAGAGTTGATACTGGTATCAAATCCTTTATATTCCTTGAAATATTTAGTAATTATTTCAGGATCTACTCAGAACCAACATACTATTAATTAATTTATTAAATGATGCTTCCGCCAACTTACTTTTCTTCACCATGCAATTTTTAAAATATTATACTTATACTAGTAGATTGTATTAAAACCCTAACCCCTAGGTGTTTTGGCTAGGAACCTTCCTGAATCCTCCAAAATCCATCAGTGCACTTTTGGAAACATGCCTTATCTTCCAAAATGCACCCATGTATTTTCGTTGATCGTTCGTATTCAGCACTTATGGCCTGTACTTCTTGGCAGGTAGTAATTTTGACCCATTTATTGAGGTGAAAGTACCAGTTTCCAACAGTGCTGAATTTTCCCAAAATGACTGCCCCTTTGAGGATTTTGCAGGATATGGCATGGTTTGAAACGCTGTCATGATTTATTTGATTGTTATTGTAATATACTGTAAATTGTCAATATTCCATTTAAATTGTTTGCCATTGGGTCTATCAGCAGCTAGGGTTAGTTGTATAGACCAACATAGTTTGGTTTTGTTCTTTCAGTTAAGTCACATAATAGACACTGTGAACACAAATCACTACCCAGGGCCACGAGATCTATGGAATGCAGGAATACAATGAAGAGGGCCATATGGTTTTCTTGGTCAGAGTATGAGGAATTTGCTGTGGTTTTACGTAGAGTGAATTCTTATGGGTTAAAAAGCTTTGATAGTAGGAGGCAGGGTTTTGCTATGCAAATAGCAAGACAGGGGTATGCAGGTTTTGGGCGTAGTCCAGGGAGAACTCCATGAGAAAGCAACGAAGCAATGTGTGTTTTTCCTCTCTGTCAGCTGCTGGTGCGAGTTATGTCCAACAGATAGTCTTGCTATTAAGGAGGGCTCAAATTAGAGGCCAGCTAATTTAAAAGAAAACATAGTGTTTTTGCTATGTGGCAACATAAAATCATTTATTTTGCCTGTGCATGCCAGCACCAACTTAATGGTGAACATTAAAACCGGGCAAGAGTGGAGAACAAGAAATTAAATGAGCAAGATCCTATAAGGAAGAAAAGCTGCAAGTAGAAATTATTCGTTGAATTTTCAAAGTTCAAGAATACACATTGGATTATAAAATATGTATTTCAAGAGATATTGACGATTATTTGAAGATGGAGTTGCTAACAGAGCAAAAATGTGTTTTAGTCTCGAACCAAGCTGTGTAATAATATGATATTAACACTATTGGTTTTAGTTGTGAATTTGGTTGGCAAAAGATGTTTAACTCTTGCAAAGTTATGAAATTTATTGCAGCCTCCCATGTAAATATTATCAGATTGTTGGATTATTTTTATTTTTATGATAATGGTGTGGAGATAAGGCCAGATTAGTGGAGGTACAATACAAAACTTATTTCACTACATTGCTAGATTAAGGAGAGCGGGGATGGACAACGAAGGCAGAGACATATTCTAGACAATTTAAGTGCTAGTCAACTCTGGAGGTCGACGGACTCTTCAAACAACTGTTAATTCAGGCCCACCATTTGAGTGCGTGAGAGGACACAAATTTGAACTGCACATTGGCTCTACCATTTTCTAAAGTAGTAGTGGTGGTATTATTTTCATTTAGCTATATGTTGAAAAATTATATAGTTGGGGAAACCTTTTGGAATTTTATACTCTAAGATTTCACATTTTGAAGATTTTATGTTTTGAATATTGAGTAGTAAGAGAATTGTTTTATGTCGATAATAATAATATAAGAGAGAAGATTGAGTAGTTTCGTTTCGTATTTTTCTTTCATGTCGATATCGCGTCTTTTCCATCTTGACTATATAGTACCATTAGCAAAAACAGTCTTGACAAACGCTGTATATACAAAAGGCCTCTGTACCTGAATAAAAGTTGGTTGAATAAAAGTTGTTAAAACAATCAAACAAAATGATGTACCGTTTCCTTATATTTATAGACAATACAACTAGTAGTATGTTAGGTGGGGGTTCTAGGCCAACTACTAAAAATCATTTTTAAAAATCATTTTTTTAAGGGGAATTCCCCTTCGTGCCAACTACTAAAAATCATTTTTTAATGGGAATTCCCTTCATGACGTTATTAAATCTTTTTAATGACGTCATCATATATAAAACCGCCGGTAACCGCCGGTTTTAAAAAGCTAGTTAAAAAAGTGAAGAAAGTTTTTAAAAATATTATCTTGTTTAATAATAAAGATGACAACAAAATATTTATCGAAATGGACATTGCCAGAATTGAAAGAGTTTGCGCGAGAACACATTGGTCGAATAATTATTGTGCAAAACAACAAGAATAAAGTAGATAAACGCAGTTATTACAACGCGGTGAAAAAATATTTTAAAAGACAAAAACAAAAACCATTATATAAATTAAATTTAGCCGAATTGAGAGAGGCGTATAGCGGTTGAAAATATTGAGCTACCACCACGCGGCGCGGGAGCAAAAGCGCAGTTGATAAAAAAAGACTACATCAACGCTATTAAAAGGTTTCACGGACGAGAAACATAGTTGAGATTTAATCCCTCAAAGGATGGTGGCAGATATTTACGCGAACGAACAATGGTGGTTCCGCTGAATCATAGCAAAGAAAAAGATTTAAATATATTTTGGCGAGCGGTAAAACCAAAGATTATCGCCAAGTTGACTATAGACTTGCAAGAATTTACCGCGTACAAGTTTATGATATTTATACGCGTTAAATTACGTAAAAAAGAAAAAGAATTAGACAGCGCACGATCGATTTTGCCAGAACCAAATTTTCATAATAATAATAAACAAATTGTTTTTGAATTTAGATGATATCGAAAATATACTCGATACTGTTTCTACGTCACAATTCAAGAGGCTTTAGAAAAATGGACTCAAAAGGGCAGTGGATGGGAAGTAGATCGTATCGTAGAAATGAATATTGCCATCGCGAGATATCAACCTTTAAGAGGCGGTTCTTATATCGAGCTATGCGACTACATAACAAATAAAAAAGCGTGCATCAACGTAAAAAACAACGACGACGATTGTTTGCGATGGGCTTTGCGAAGCGCTCTTTTCCCCGTGAAAATTCATCCAGAAAGAACATCCAAGTACCCGATAGAGGATGGTTTAAATTTTAATAATATCGAGGCTCCTACACCAATCAGCCAAATAAAAAAAGTAGAAAAACAAAACAATATAGCGATAAACGTTTTTGGTTGTGAATCAAAAACGATACTAGTTCTACAAACTCAGCGATCAACCCGCGAGACTGGATCGTATAAATTTGTATTGATTGATTAACGATGAAGCTAAGATCCTCACTACGTTTGGATAAAAGATGTGAATAAATTACTTTACGATCAAACGGAGTCACAAAGAACGTAAACATTTTGTTTGGGATGTTTACAGGGTTTTCAGCAAAAGCGTATCTCGAAATCACTGTAAAAATGTGGGGGAATAAACGACAGATGGACCGACGACGGTCATTGATACCACAAAAGGGTAAAAAAACGATACGGTTAGGGAATTTATATAACTTTTCTGTAAAAAGATGCGAGTTTCATTCGTAATATACGCCGACTTTGAAAGTATTATTAAAAATGTTGTAGATGTAAACTCTACTAATACTGAAAACTACAAGACCACGTCGTTTGCGGTTATTCGGATATTAGAGTTCGTTGCGACGGTGAAACTAGCGCTCCCTGTACGTACAGGGGAGAAGATGCGGCTAAACATTTTTTACTTGAATTAGAAAAAGAAACAAAAACAATCAACGAAATATTTAAAAACCCTAAAAATTTACACATGACTAAAGAAGATGTAGAAGATTACAACTCTGCAAACAAGTGTTGGATATGTGAAAAGAAGTGTGATGAGAAGGTAAGAGATCATTGTCACATTACCGGAAAATATCGAGCGGCGCAGCGCATGGTATTGTAATTTAAAACTGAGTTTAAAACCGAGTAAAACTTTTATCTCCGGTTGTATTACATAATTTGCGAGGCTACGACTCTGACTCATCTCATGTATACGGGCCGCGAGTCAAACGACGGGAAATCTAACGTGCATTCCAAACAATATCGAAAAGTATATTTCTTTTCCAAATCAGCCCAACTACGATTTATCGACAGCGCTCAATTTGTATTAGCGTCGTTGGATAAACTCGTTAAATCAAACAATTCTTTTCCAATTACAATAAAAACTCGAACCCGATTTAGAAAAATTTAATCTTAAAAAGCAAGGTGTTTATCTTTACGAGTACATGGATAGTTTTGAAAAGATTTAAAGAGAAAACAACTTCCTTCGATACGAATCTTTTATAGTAGTTTTAAAACAACCAACGCATTACTAAAGAACAATACGAGCACACAAAGAATGTATTTCATACCTTGCTGATTGTAAAAATTAGGAGATTATCACGATCTATACGTGCGTACCGATATTTTGCTTATATGGCGGACGTATTTGAAAAGGTGCTTTCGCGCTACTTGCAAAAAATGTAATACACGGTTTAGGTAGATCCGGCTAATTATTATACTAACGTCCGGGTCCTAGTTGGGACGCTTTGTAAAACATTCTAAACAAACTTTAGATTTGTTTACGGACGTTGACATGCATTTGTTTATAGAAAAGGGTACGCGAGGAGGAACGTGCATGGCGAGTAAACGATACGCTAAAGCAAACAATGTCTACTTAGACGACTACGATGAATCGAAACCATCGAGTTACATTACGTACTTGGATGCGAATAATTTATACGGATACGCGATGAGTCAACCTTTACCAACGGGTAATTTTAAATGGATGACCGGTAAACAAATAGACAAACTCGAGAAAGAAGGACCTAAAAAAGGATGTATTTTAGAAGTCGATTTAGAATATCCAACTAGTTTACACAATTCTCACAACGCATTTCCACTCGCGCCAGAATCGTTGATAGTGCCTAAAGAATGGATGTCGCCGTATTAGTTCCAAATTTATACGATAAATACAATTACGTGCTTCATTATCGTAATTTGCGATTGTATTTACAACTCGGTATGAAACTAACTAAAATTCATCGCGTTTTAGAATTTGACGAAGCACGTTGGATGAAATCGTACATCGATAAAAATACTCTACTCATAAAAGAAGCAACGAGTGATTTTTGAAAAAGATTTATACAAACTCATGAACAATTCAGTTTTTGGAAAGACGATGGAAAATGTACGAAAACGCGTCAACGTAAATTTGAAGCGGTTAAACGACGAAAAAGCAGAAAATCAAATTCGCGCGCGTCACTTGCGAACCAAATTTTGCCGAGCTGGCGATTTTCGATAACGAACTAGTAGCGATTCACGCACAAAAACAAAACTCGTTCTCAACCGCCCGGTCTACATAGGAATGAGCATACTAGATTTATCTAAACATTTAATGTACGATTTTTATTACAATCGATTAAAGAAGAAATACAACGACGAGTGCGAGTTGGTATACACGGATACAGATAGCTTGTTGTTGGAAATTAAAAACTAAGATGTTTATGTTTAAAGATATGAAAAAGACAATTTAGCATTTACGATTTTAGTAATTATAAACGAGGTCATTTTCTATTTTCTGAAGAAAATAAAAAAGTGATCGGTAAAATGAAAGACGAGACCGCGGGAACTCTAATCTCTGAAGTTGTTTGTTTAAGACCCAAAATGTACTCGTTGCAGCTATCCCAAGGAGAAAATATAAAAAAAGCTAAAGGCGTTAAAAGACAAGTTTTAATACAAGATATTAAACACGAAAACTATAAACAAGTTTTATCGTTGAAAAATACTCTTCATCATGAAATTTTATTCAAACACGAAAAAACATCGATTATATACGACGCGAGTAAATAAAATATCGCTCATCACCTTTTAGACACAAAGAGACACATTTCAGAAGATTTGAATGAACACTGCGCTTACGGTCATTACAGTCTTAACGTTTAACAATAGGGGGATTTTCTGTATCTCGAGGAATGATTTGTAATTCTTCTTTTACAAAACTACGAGCGGGACCCGCGTCTAAATAATACAAGATGGGTTGATTAGCAGCTTTTATCGTTTTAGATATTCTATAAATTTTTATACTCCATATAGGATCTGTGGCTCTTCGTCTCGTATCTTTTTCAGCTTCACCGGGTGCGTATAGATACCGAACTACGCTGTTGTTTGGGATTCTTTTTTCGTTTCTTACAACAACTGGCGGAGGCTGGTTTTGCTCGACACTACGTAATTTAATCGCGTCTTTGGGTTTTAAATTAATGAGTCTCGTCGTCTCGTTTAACGGCTTAACGCTTTACGACTAGCGGCAATCTTAACCCATTCTCTATTTCTCGTATCAGTCGCTATTTCTTGCGCGTATTGATGTGAAAATAATCTTCGCTCAAGTTTTATTAAATCGCTCCTATACACCTGCGCTCTATGATTACCAACCTCGCCTCTTTGTATTACAACATGTTGTTTGCTCATTAATACGTTTACGCTAGACATAAATTCTTTTCCAGGATCGACTTTTATAATTTTAGGCCAAGTTAACGAGCTACGTTTATAAATTTTTTCAAATGCATTACTGACTTGAACGGCGGTTTTATCGGTTAACGGTTCAGCTTCTTTATATCTGCTGGCTTCATCTACGACTGTCAACGCGTACTTGTACGTTTTTTTTATTAACCGTATGGTGTGGAAGAAACAATAAATCCGCTTGGTGAACTTCATTTGGTTTTTCTAACGTACTGTTTGATGAAGTTGGTCTTGGAATGTATTTAGGATAGGGTAAATAAATTTGCCACAGCGCTTGCTTTTTTATCCATCGTCGAACTAATTTTACATTTACTTTCGTTTCTTTAGCTAATTTATTAATCGCGTCTAGACCTTTGTAGTATCCTCTTACGCTATAATAAGCGTTAGATAGCTTTTGACTCTCCATTTTTATATTGTACAATATATTTTGATTCGTTAGGATTTTTAGGCATGAGCGAAGCTGGTAAAATTCCTTGTTTAACTAACGCCATTTGAGTTCCACCGGCCAATGATACGACCGTCACGGTGAGTTTTAACCACCTTTTAAACCCAACTTTCCCAAGTTGGCTGTTCTACGCTTAATACTTTTTACTGATCATGCTGTATAAAACTATAAAAACCCAAAACGACGCATTTATAAACAGAATCAGCGATTGCTTCGTATCTACGGCATTGAGCCATATTTATAGTCGTTACCGATATAATATTTTGTATAAAACTTTAAAAATTTTTATTCCATTTCAAAACGACGCATTTATAAACAAGAACCAGCGATTGTTGTCGTATCTATCGGCATTCCATACATATTTTATAGTCGTTAAATATAATATTTTTTTAAACGTTGGTTTTTCTCCATTTCAAAAACAACTTGGGGAGAACTCGTTGTCGACGGTTCCATAACAGGTTCGTTTAAATGTTGGTTCTTCTTCGCTAGGTTTACTAAACAATAAATAAGCGACACCCCAGCCAGCTAAATAAAACCAATAGCTATATAGATAAAAAGCTAAGCTCGTTCATTGCTAGACGGAATCATAACTCGAGGGCTACCCCGCTATCATGAACGTTATAGATAAAATAGCTCGTCATTGCGACAACCTGCAACTGAGGCTACTTGCTATCGCCAGACGTTTGTACGGTTTTAGGCGAGTTGCGAGTTTTTTTTCTTTCTATTAATTGGCGAGCCTTTTTCTGCCCGCGACTCTGTTTTTCTGTTTTTTTTTTTCTTTTAGTCGCTGGTTGGGTTACGCTCTTACGGTCTTTGGCGTTGCAGCCAGCTTGCGGTTGTGCATTCTCCGTCTCGTTGGTTTCCATCGCTTTCATTATCTACACAAGATTCTTTCTTTTCTTTTTAAATAAACGTTTTGCCGTAATTAGCGAAGCGCTGAGGAGTGATCAACCGCCGTACTTGTAGTATATTTCACACGCTACGGCACCAAGCATGCCAGAAATGAACGGATCTTTTCTAAATCACGAAATTTAAATTTACCTTCATCGTCAATTTGAAATGAAAATTTGATGACCCCACAAATCTATGTCACGATTTAAACTTAATCCTAATAGTTTGGCGTATAGCGTTATAATGGCGCTACCTAAAGACTGAGTAATATCGCGACCCAATTTAATTTCGTATTGATGTGTAGCGCGTCTCGCTCTTCAGTGAAAGACAAGTTTCAATATCGCTAACGCTTGTCTCTTTTCTTTACCGAAAAACTTTTTCGAATCTCCTCCCACTGCATCCGATAAAAGACGTATTTTTTTTTCAACGACGTATCATCGTTAGTATCGCTTGCGTCGTCGCGCGAGTGTCGCCTGTGGATTTTCGTTTAATAGTTTATGTTAGCTTCTTCCATTTATTATACGTACTTATAGAATAAATCGGTTAAATTTATTTAAAAATATAATACCAATAATTAATTTTAGATAACCCATCCGGTGTTTAAAAGTTCGTTAAGATTAAACATTAGATCTTTTACTAGTTCATTATCTATACTCGTAAAATATACCTTTTACTTTTTCAGTATATCTCGTTTAAAACTTGTACTTGGTTTTCTTTTCTTTTTCAGTATTGAGAAGTTGGTTAAGATTATATATAAAATCATTTACTCGTTCAGCAGATATATTCGTAAATATAACTTGCACTCGTTCAGCGTTCATATTTATAAATAGATTTTATAATATTTATTTAAATACAAAAAACAACCTATGAGTAATTGCTGGGTAACCTATGATTCCTATGAGTAACCTATGGGTAATTGCTAAACGACTTGGGGTAATTGCTCTTAACCTATGATTCCTATGAGTAATTGCTCTTAACCTATGATTCCTATGAGTAACCTATGGGTAATTGCTAAACGACTTGGGGTAATTGCTCTTAACCTATGATTCCTATGAGTAATTGCTCTTAACCTATGATTCCTATGAGTAATTGCTCTTTAACACTTATTCGACCATGAGTAACCTATGGGTAGTGCTATAAACGACTTGGGGTATTAATTGCCTAACTTATGATTCCATATGGTAGTTGTTTTAACCTATGATTCCTATGAGTAATTACTCTTAACCTATGATTCCTATGAGTAATTGCTCTTAACTTATGATTCCTATGAGTAATTACTCTTAACCTATGATTCCTATGAGTAATTGCTCTTAACTTATGATTCCTATGAGTAATTGCTAAACGACCTAGTGGTAATTACTTAACGACCCTTAATCACGTATTTCATAATCGGTAGGCTGATCCGTTTTTAAAATCAACTTGCGATGTAAAACTCGTTTTAGTTGCTCGGGTACCTCTCGTGTAGCTCGGCAGTTGGAATAACATCGTTTTCTCTAAGACAATTCTCGTACGAGTCTCTATCTTTGTACAATAAAATAAACACACCCATTTGAGTTGTTCTCTAAAATCTTTCAATACGCTATTATATTTTTGCGAAAGAATCCAACAGCTGTGTTTAACGTTTCTGCCGCTAAAAGCGAGGTTGGTAATCATACATTTATTGTTCTCGTTGTATTTTTTTATAATGCAACTGTTTATTAGCGCTGCAATCGTCTATAATAAACAACGTTTCTTCCGTTTTGAAAGCATCGCTATAAATTTGTATAGCTCGGTTTAACGATATGTCGTTTAGAATCCATTTTCTATTTTTATACGTATCGTTGTTGAAGATGGTGGGGCATAATATAACGATATTTTTTAAATATTTAAAATATTCTTTTTCTAATAAATTTAAAACAAATTCAGTTTTTCCGCATCCCGTTTGTCCGCAAATTAACGCGTATGCGTGTGGATACTTAGGTAACATTTTTCTTTAATGTTAGTATTAATAATCGACCGGATTCAAAAACGCCCGTTTCTTATATTTAGTTGCGCGTCCATGATAATAAAAAGTATACATGTTTAGTTCGCCCGCAGCTTCCGCTTCTTCTCGATTTGTATGCGGTAATTCTCTTCGGATAAGTTTTGTGATTCGTCTTCCGCTTCCGTGTAATTTCCAGTATCGGTACTCGTTCTTAAATCTAAAATAAACCGCGTATCGATTTAGAAAATAACTCGATGGTTTAACGTTAGATAAATTTAGAGCTTGCATGACTTGTATAGCGTGTTGTTGTTTCGAATCGCCGAAATATTTTGAAATCTCTTCCCATTGTTGATACCTTTTCATTCCGTGCGCGTAGAGTTGATTGGGAACGCCTTCAATCGTAATCGAAACTTTGTCAATTTCTGGATTATAAAACTTGTTGCTTTCTTTCGCGGTGGGTTCTCTGAATAAAAACAATATTCCTTTCATACTTTTTGCCGGGGTATTTAAATTAATATTCCACGTAGTATCGCGTTTGTTGTACGGAGTCACGCTCTGTCTCAGTACGCGATCAAACAATATACTTAGTCTATTACTATATTGATTTTTTAATCGTTCGAGCGAAGGTTCCGGCATATGAACGACCTCAAATTCTAAAAGAAATCCCGCTTATTGATATATTTCGTTATCGTTCGGTGCTTTTAATCACGTTAGAAAATTTAGTAAAATTTACGACGAGTTTACGTAAGTCAATCGATCTTCGATGCCCGAATGATAGTGGTAAGGTTGATGATCGGTCAAAATCTGTAAATCCAGCGGAATGTAATATCTATTTTATACGTATCCGCGATAGCTTTTATCTTTTTCCTCCGTTACCACTCCAAATCTTTATCGCTAGCGTCTATTCTTAATTTAGTCACGTTTGCATCTTCGATTCCTTGATAAGCTAAATTTTCGCGTTGATCTTTGGTCAACCATTCGTCCTTGTAACAATTGAACACATCCGCGTCGTCTAAACTAAATATTTCATTTCCTTCCATTTTAATAATTATATGTTTTACGATGGCTCTGCCAATGTTCTGTACCAACGTTCTATTTTCATCGTCCGAGCTATAAACGAGTTCTATGTTGAAAGCTAATCGCGACGTATTCGGAACGATGACGTCGTTTACTCCTAAATTTGGAAAACGAACCGTCAACAATTGATTTTCGGTAATGGTACTCGGATTGTTTGTAATGACGACTTTTTGACGCATACCTTTTTTACGCCCGGGGTTCTCTTATTCTTCTGTATGGATCCAACACATCTCCGTACGTATTATTAGCCATATATTTTATAGTAACAAATATAATAATTTTTATCTTTTTTTAAATAAAATGGTGTCCATAGCTATGATGGCCGGAGGTGCGGTAGTCAACGCGTTGGCGTTTACCGGATCGAATTTTTTATTTAGTCAAGGTGGCCATGAAGAACAAAAACGACACGATTTAGCGATAGAACGACTCACGAAAGCTAGAGATGAATACTCGAAAGAGCGTTTAAAATATCTAGATTATTTAAATGAAGAAATACAAAAAGAATCGAGCGCTGAAAGAACGTTCAATAACATCGACGATGTGATGAATGAATATTCGCGAGTTACGAACGAAATTCCAGAATAAATTTACTGCAAGATTTACGGTACGCTTTACAGAACCGCAACTAGAAGTATTTTTACGATCGAGAAATGAAGATCAAAAACGCGAAAAATATATTTTATAATACTAGGAATGAGTATTGTAAGTTACGCGAGTTATAAATTTTTGAAAAAAGATAAAAAGTAATTATAAAATGGCTCACGGAGGAAACCCATATATAGAGGTGGATCCAGCTTTTAATCAACCCGTAGATGAAGGTGAATATATGGATGATGAAATAAGTGGTAACGACTTCGGTGATATAGGCATGAGCATGAATTTCCCGCCGTTCCGCGGTTTCCGCACAGCTTTTTTGAGGCCAAAAAATATGTCCCTCTCGAGTTCAATGTGAATCCGGTTTAAAATTTGGGGGGTAGAGGTGGTCTAGGGGTGATTTTTTTAAAAGGAATTGTGGAAATATCATTGCTGAATGCCCCGAATCGGCACTTTTAAAGTCGGCTTCGTAGCTCTGTTTTTAGACGCTCCCAGCTGTTTATATAAACCCGCTTGTCCGATCCTATTTACACGACGTACGCCAGAGAGCGATGAAGTGCTGTTACAGAGATAGAGTTTACTAAACGAATCAACGATCGCGTTAGGTATCAAGTATTCCATAACGTCATAAAAATTGTCCAATCAACGATCCCTATAATGAGCGTTAGGAAATGCTTGTTGTTGATTGAGCGACCTAATCGATTTTAAACGCTTTGGCCTTTGTGTACGTGAAGAAGAAAAAGTAGTATGGTAAAATTGTCGTGAAATATCGAGGCATCCGACTTAAATGCCGAGAATTTTGGATAGAAATGAAGAACAATTCATTACGGGAGTCGGATAAAGGTGTCAAAGAAAATGGAAGTGGTCTTGGATTTAGAGGAAGATGTGGAAATTAAAACTGCCTGGTAAAAGTGGTATTGCCGATAAAGTAAAGTGCAAATCTCAGCGAGTTTCGCAGAAAAGAAAGGGTAGATATAGGCCTACCAGGAAGTCGATGTGCACGCTTTGCAATAAACTGATCAACGCTATATAAATCAGGGAAAAGTGTGCAAAAATTCTCAAAATTTTCTCAAGAAATACCCAAGAACTTAAAATATGTATCAATTGGTAACTTGTTATTATGAAAGGTGATACATTTAGATTCTCAATGTCAATTGTGTTTATTTCTGCTGTTTAATAGGGCCTATGGACATTCAGATCTAAAATTACATTGAAAATTGTTTGAGAAATGCTACTTTTCAGTACCCAAATTGTCAAAATTTTCTAAAGGGGTGCTGGACCCTTCAACTCGCCAGGGATTCCAGACCCCGGGCCCCTGAAACCCTCTCGGCATGCCCCGCCTTCGGGTTTCGGGCTACAGCCAGTTTGGTCTTGATTAACATAGTGAATCGCTATTTTCCAGTTTTTTTAACTAACCCAACCCATTCTCATGCCTGTGACATGATGATACAAGTTTTGAAAGATTTAAAAGATTAGAACTCGAAAGAGAAAAAAGTGTAGATGAAGCGTTTTTCTCAAAACCCGATTTGGTAAATCTATAGTAGATGATTTTATGCTACGCGCAAAAAAAAAGGTAAACCAAAATAATAGATTATAATGATTTTGGTACTACCCAAAATGAAAAAGGACAAAATATACCTATTTTAACAAAGGTAATATAAATATACTATTATCTGGAAATCCGGCGGTGGATTTTACGCAGAATCTACTTTAAAAAGTAAAGTGGGATTATAATCATAAGCATCTATATAAGTTGATGAAGCGATAATAAATCGTTATAGAAAATCAAACGAACCAGTAGAAGAACAAACGGGTAGCGGTGAAGATTACCCGATATACCGATGCAACGCGTAGAAAAAAAATCTAAGCAAAAGTACAAGAAGCTATCGAAATGGCGGTATCGACCTTTTCTGATAATATCAAGAAACTCAAACAAAATTTGATATTCGAGAAATAGAAGCGCTCGATAAAAACTTTGACTACGAATCGAATCGAGGAGGGCAACAATTAGAATCTTTTAACTAAATTAAAAGTAGTCAGCAAACCAAAATCGATGATACACTCAAGAATTAATTAATGATGCTGAAGAAGGAGGGTTTGAGGTTAATGAAAAGATCAATGAGACCACATACAAAACTAAAAGAAAACAAACAAACAGTTTTTGATTGAACAAATTGATGCGCAGAGTTACGTTCTTCGTAGTCAAAATCAATAGAATAAAAAGAAAAAGCGTTTCAAAAAAATGTTAGAAAGAGACGTTACGTTGGGAGAGATAAAATTAGAACTTTATTTAGAGAGAACAAGGCGCAACGATAGTCAGTATATTGACGGCTGT
This sequence comes from Zoroaster sp. YZ-2022, assembly GCA_029582265.1. Taxonomy (NCBI): domain Eukaryota; kingdom Metazoa; phylum Echinodermata; class Asteroidea; order Forcipulatida; family Zoroasteridae; genus Zoroaster; species Zoroaster sp. YZ-2022. The sequence continues at coordinate 18,191,805 of CM055827.1, forward strand.
TGGTATGACTATCGCATTTCGCTCTTATAGTCGAATCAATCGCTGGTGCTGTAAGTTCAGTTGTACCAAAATGCCAACACCTTGTGATAGAGGTGGGTGGATAAAAACATTAAAAACTTTGCAAATGTATTAGCTAAACTAGGAGCGAAAGCTTTGCCGCTTTCACTAAACATTATAGGCGCGATTATAAAACCGTTATTTATAACGGTTGGCGGCGTCATCGCTGATACGCGGCGCAACATTTATGGTTAACCTTGACCGCGGGTCGGTGTTTTAATTATAACTTACGCGCGACGAAAACTCAAAAAATATAAAAGTAAATTATAAAATGGCGGAAGGAAGGGTGATATACCGATGGAAGATCTTAAAAGATGATAGAAATAGATGCTATGTTTACCGATGACGATGATGATGGAGCAACAAGCCTACAACAACTTGGTTCAATAACGAAGAAGAGAAAAAGCAGAAGAAATAAAACCGCGAAGACTAGAAAAAGAGAAAGACAACTAGAAGTAGAAAAGAAAGAGATAAGAAATAGAAGATAGTGGTACTCTGAAAGCAAAGAAAAGAGCTTAACTAAAATAACAATTTTGATGATTTTTGTGCAAGCATAGGGGGTAATGAACCGGTTGTGAAAGACTACTCTAAATTTTAAAAATAGATTAAAAAAAAAAAAAAAATTATTAGTTTTTCAAAAGGTAGAAAAATTTAGTTTAACCAATTTAAAAGAATTTAAAGATAAAGTAAATTAAAAAGTTATCTACTCTAAATAGTAATTATGGCATCGGTTTTGTAAAATTAGATTTAGGTATAACCGATTATAAACAAAAACCATTACCACCGCGCGAACAAGAAGCAATAAACGATAATTTTGATGCGGTGGAAGAAGCGCAAAGGCAACCTATATCGTTAGAACCTACCGTTGTTGTCGATAAAACACCGTCAGTTACCACCTTCCAACCGAGTATTAAAGCGCTTTTTCTTCTCGGTGGTTATCGTTAAAAGATTCTCCGGAGTTTCGCTTTGGGCGATATCTTGTGGATGCGCTATTGTAACGTTTGATGTTTTATCGTCTTGCGCGTGTGTTTGTGTTTTAAAGATTTCACGCTTCGCGTCTAACGGTAAAACAGGAGTAACTACGACCTTTGAATTTGTATCTAAATTTGAACCCAACGCTAAATCGCTCGTCGCTATCAAAATATTATCATTGTTGATAGTTCGCGGTAAAGTGCTATTCAATGTAAATTCATATCGCTCGGCATCATGTATAAATTTTCTCCGAGACAAAAGTTTAATTGACATGCGAGCGTATAGTAAAACTTATCTTGATATCGTTGAATACTAGATTGTGAAATCTATGGAGAATCAATCTCCAGTGCTTTACTTATGTCTATAGAATTCGCGCGAGCGTTCTAAACCGGTACCGCTCTCGTAAAAATGAGCTTTTAACTCGCGCCGAGCTCCCAATAACGCGTACACATAAGTTCTTATAGAATCCGTTAAGCACCGTTCGGTACCCACGTCCGTAAAAACCTCTCGCTAACCCTAAAAAGATAATATAAACTTTGTCCACGCCAGTTTCAACGCGTGCATCTTGAGAAATGTATTCGACGACGTACGAACACCAATATCGTCGTCGCTATTGACTAATTTAAATCGACGCTTTCTTTAATCAAAATCCGATCCTTTTCTCGCGCCGATGTTTGAGCAAAATTTGAATTGTCATAGTCTTTTCCCGGCACCGGAATATAACCGTAAATATTTCGATAATAAGCCGTTCCCAATCCGTTTGAATTTAAATTCTACTCGTTGTTTCTAATCGTCTTTAATCGATAAATGAAATTCGCTACATAATTTATTGTAAGCGCTCACGTCTATATTGTTTGCAGATACGTCAAAAAAAATGAAAAAGATGCGGGAGCAACTCATTTCTTTGAGCATTCGTCTAATTTGATAATATACGTGAAATCTAAAAAAAAACTACGAATCATCATGTTTGAATGATTTTAAATGATCGTAACCTACGCCGCATCCTTCGTCGTGGCGCAATGCGTTACTAAAATTTATTTGATTTTGATAAAATTTTCATCGGGTTATTACGCCAATCGTTTTACGACGTCGTTGCTGACGACGTGAGGTAAACCGTATTTTTGAAAAAAGTTGAACGTCTCGCTAAATGATTCATCTTTTTGTTGACGTAAATTTGAAAACCTCTTGTTAAATCTCTAGCGTTAAAAAAAAAGAGAGGCGCTTTTAAAATTTCCAGATTGCTCGTACGGATACGTAAAATTACTCTCAAGCTGAATGAAACGTCATTTTATTATATTAAATTATAACTTTTAATAATAATAAATGTACCATACATGTCTGAAATTGAAAATTGGTAAAGAAGGCGGATCTGTTCAGTTAGATAACGTTATCGATAATCCAGGCAAAATGATCTCTCGATTGATGTTACACAGCGTAAACGTTTGGGTGGGATATTACAACGTGCGTAAAAAAGAAAGAATAATCGTTCGCACGCAGGGTGATACAGATGATGTTATTAATTTTATCGAACCCGGGCTTTACAACATTAACGAAATTTTCGACGTTATAACTAGATACGCGTCTTGGATCACGTTCGCTATCGATAAAAAGACGGGCGTCTTTTTGCTAAATATAACTCAAGCGAACAAGTCCGTTAAATTTACTAGCGGGTTGGCTAATTTACTGGGGTTTCACAACGAATTTCTAACCGAGGGAGAATACAACAACAAAATCGACGTACAACTTTTTAAAATTTTATACATTCATTGCGATCAAATTTCTACTACCGATAATTATTTCAACGGTATGTACATGGAATATAAAAATCCGTTGATGAAAAAATTACGAGTCGGCGCACTTTTTAACTGATTGACTTTCGGAGTTAGAGATAGCAAAAGCGAGAGATATACATATCATCACGGTTTCCCATTATTTTTAAATATAGAAATACTATAAAATAATGGCGCGAGTTTTTACGGACCTAGTCGAACGAGCGGTGGTGATGTTGCTGTTATGTAACCTCTAAAATGAACTGTACGGAACATCGTCTGGCGAAATTTATCAACATCATGGATATTTAAACAGAGATGAAATTTTACAAAGAACTATTCTCATCGAAAAATATAACGTTATACTCGGATGGTACGCTACGTTTAAACAACATTTTTCATGTTTAACGTTTCGCCACGTATTGCAGTATTTTTACGCGCAATTTATAAAAACTAATAGTTTTGCTACGCATGCAGTAACGCGTGATTGGCGCATGCACCCAACATTTTATTACACATTCCTTCGCCAGAATGAAAATGAAAAATTTCATTTTACCTTCGATAAATGAAACGCAGCATCTCAAGTACGAAATGTGTTTTAAAATACGAAACGTTAGAAAAAGTTTTTGTAGAGGCGACTTTTTTCCGGCGCGCTAAATTCCCAAAAAATCTGGTTATAATATAAAAATTTTAAAGTTTACCGTTGCAAATTAATGATTTTATACTATAAATAATGGCGAGTATTTACGGACCTAGTCGTAAAAATGATCTAACGCGCCTTCCACCAAAAAGGGTGAAACTTTTGAAAGAACCGCACAAATCGGAGTCAAACATGAAGAACAATACTATTACGCCATGTATAAACAATAGAGCTGGAATTTTATTGGAATTCAACAAACGGGCCCGGTTTTTTAGATCTAACTGCGCAGGTAAGAGATTGTATCAAACTTTTGTAAGAATATCATATGAAGACAGAGTTCAAACGTATACATTGCAAAGAAATTGCGCGATTAGATCATCTATTTTAGAAAAAAATTGAACATCCCAGAGACTACTTTTGTTTTGATGATGAACAAAGTTTATAGAATACAACGTTTGTTTTAGAATTCTGTATAAAGGCTCTTTTGAAAAAAAGTTTTTTGTAAATCAACTTTTTTTGGTTCTATGAATAGTGGAATCTGTTTATGATTTAAAAGTTCATACTTGGAATTTTCAATTAAATTAAAATCTTTTTCTATTAATAAAAACAATGAGCGCCTATAGAATCAATCGAATGTACTTTATCATCCAAAATTTTAACGGCTTAACAGAATGACTCTGACGCGGATCGCGCTAAATCATTTCGATTGCAAAAAATCGACGATATTCAAAAAGAATTACGAATAGAAATAAACGAACGCGACCGTATATAAAAATATAATAAAATTATCAACGCTTGTAACGTCGTAGAAACAATGGCTGGAATTGGTGTGTGGGGAGCAGCGAGCCGTCGGAATGTTGCATCAGTATCGCCACAATCATATCGTCGCCCCTGGGATACGCTTTAGAAGGTTTAGCTTTGGGGTTGGGTGGAAGACGTTCGCGCTCAGATATGCGAAAAATAAATTATATAAAAAAGCAAAAAAAACACGATGAAATACGAATTTTAGCATTGAGTAAACTTCAACACAATCGAAACCACACGTTTCTAAAGCCATCCAAGACGGTTACCAGCCAAGAAGAATTTGTACTCACGTATGCGAAAAGAGCGAGAGATAATATTACAAAAATTAAAGAAAAAATCCGTAATGTACCTCGTTAAACCAGCTTATTTACCGTCAAAACAGAGGTTAAAACTGATGATGAAAAAAAATTCTTATAGAAAAACTTTTGAGTTTAAAAGTGAGCGTAAATAAAATTATTATTATAATACCCTCAAAAAACACAGCTTCATGAGTAAGCGGAGCGATGTAAAAACGTTCGATAGACCTCCCCGTATAATTATAATTTATAATCCACCATAAAGAGAATTTCTTTCTAACAATTCTTTCATCACGCTATTAAACGAACGTCTAGCTTTTCCTTCTTCACCAGCTTTTAAATGATAATAAGGATTTTTTTAATATCTTTTACGCATTTCGTACACAAACCTACTCTTTGTTTTTGTCCCTTTTTACATCTTTTACACGCAATAGGGAATACTTTTTCCACTATTAACCTTCCATTTATGCAAACCGCAATATACCGTATTACTAGAACTAGGAATACAACAATTGTCTGTTTTGCCAACTAAAAAGCCATTCGCAAGAGAACTCTTTCATATTTTGTTGTCACTTCCTTTATATTAATAAACAAGATATTTTAAAAAAATTTCTTCACTTTTTAACTAGCTTTTAAAAACCCGGCGGTTACCGGCGGTTTTATATGATGACGTCATTAAA
>CM055827.1:18197522-18238778 GCA_029582265.1 Zoroaster sp. YZ-2022
CCCATTTTGGGGGGTTTAGAAGGGAAAGAAATTTTCAAAATAAGCATTTATGGCGGCAATTTTTGTAGGGGTTGAACAGCCGCCGGTGTTCAGGGAAATCAGTGACAGTGTCATTGCGACCAAACTAACCAAGACCCTCATAAAGAAAAAGTAAAGGAAATTACTTATCTAAGGTCCTGATCAGCTTGGATACGCGTTGTTGTAAGCCTCTGTTGATGAGTGGGTTGTTGTGTAGCGGTTTCAGTTGTTTGACGAGCCCGGGCACATTAGCGGTGAATCTCTTGGCCACCTCAACAGGCTTTTTTCGTTTTTTTATGGAGGCCAAGAAATTCATGAGCTCTTTAGAGGACAGGGGACCTTTTGTGTTGGAAATGCACTCAGGCACCGCCTCGTCTTCGGTAGTCTGAGTGTCTTCGGATGTCTGAGTGTCATCTTGGTCGTTCGTCGACGAGGCCGGGGTAGAGACATAGGAGGATTGTGAGTTAAGGACTTGGGTGGGTGAGGGAGGGGGAGTTGACTGTCATGGGCATCGCCACCTTCTTTGCTAGTTTACGAGGGGGAGAGGGTGTCTTTAGAGGTGTGAGAACAGGTGTGTCTTTAAGCGGTGTTTGAGGGGAGGATTTTCTTTTGGAAACGACATCTGAAAATAGTCTGGACGGTGGTGGTGGCGATCCCGAGACAGAGCAACCGGCTTTGGATGGGGTGTGGGTAGGTTGACGGGGAGTAGTATGTTAGATGGGGGTTCTGGCTCACCTACTTAAAAAATAATTTTTTGGGGATATTCCCTAAAATCATTTTTAGATTAAAAAAAAAATCTAAAAGTGGGCGTGGTTGTTTAAAAAAAAGGAGGGTGACGCCACGTGAGAGTTTTTAAGCGCATAATAAAAATCTTACTTATAAAATTGAGAATTTTTTTTTTAAATCTTACTTATAAAATTGAAATAATTAAAAAATATTATCTAGTTTAATAATAAAGATGACAACAAAATATTTATCGAAATGGACATTGCCAGCATTGAAAGAGTTTGCACGAGAACACATTGGTCGAATAATTCTCGTGCAAAACAACAAGAATAAAGTAGATAAACGCAGTTATTACAACGCGACGAAAAAATATTTAAAACGACAAAAACAAAAACCATTATATAAATTAAATTTAGCCGAATTGAGAGAGCGTATAGCGGTTGAAAATATTGAGTTACCACCACGCGGCGCGGGAGCAAGAGCGCAGTTGATAAAAAAAGACTACATCAACGCTATTAAAAGGTTTCACGGACGAGAAACAGAGTTGAGATTTAACTCGTCAAAAGACGGCGGCAGATATTTACGCGAACGAAGAATGGTGGTTCCGATGAATCATAGCAAAGAAAAAGATTTAAATATATTTTGGCGAGCGGTAAAACCAAAGATAATCGCCAAGTTGACTATAGACTTGCAAGAATTTACCGCGTACAAGTTTATGATATTTATGCGCGTTAAATTACGTAAAGAAAAATTAGACGGCACGATCGATTTTGCCGAACCAAATTTTCATAATAATAAACAAATTGTTTTATTGAATTTAGATGACATCGAAAATATACTCGATACTGTTTTTTCACAAATTGTAGAGGCTTTAGAAAAATGGACTCAAAAGGGCAACGGATGGGAAATAGATCGTATCGTAGAAATGAATATCGCCATCGCGAGATATCAACCTTTGAGAGGCGGTTCTTATATCGAGCTATGCGACTATATTAAAAATAAAAAAGCGTGCATCAACGTAAAAAACAACGACGACGATTGTTTGCGATGGGCTTTGCGCGCTTATCGTTTTCCCGCACAAAAGAATGTTGATAGAATGAGCAAGTACCCGATTGAAGACGGTTTAAATTTTAATAATATCGAGGCTCCTACACCAATCAGCCAAATAAAAAAAAGTAGAAAAACAAAACAATATAGCGATAAACGTTTTTGGTTGCGAATCAAAAACGATACTAGTTTACAAACTCAGCGATCAACCCGCGAAACTAGATCGTATAAATTTACTATTAATTAACGAGGAAGCTAGATCTCACTACGTTTGGATAAAAGATGTGAATAAATTACTTTACGATCAAACGAGTCACAAAGAACGTAAACATTTTTGTTTGAGATGTTTGACAAGTTTTTCAACAAAAGCGTATCTCGAAAATCACGTAAAAATGTGTAAGGGAATAAACGACAGACCGACGACAATCGTGATGCCGGAAAAGGGTAAAAACGATAAGGTTAAATTTATAAATTTTCATAAAAAGATGCGAGTTCCTTTCGTAATATACGCCGACTTTGAAAGTATTATTAAAAATGTTGTAGATGTAAACTCTACTAATACTACGAGACTACAAGAACACGTCGTTTGCGGTTATTCGTACGTCGTCGTTCGTTGCGACGGTGAAACTAGCGAACCCATCGTTTACAGAGGAGAAGATGCGGCTAAACATTTTTTAAACGAATTAGAAAAAGAAACAAAAACCATTAACGAGATATTTAAAAGCCCTAAAAATGTACGCATGACTAAAGAAGATGTAAAAGATTACAACTCTTCTAGCGAGTGTTGGATATGCGAAAAGAAGTTTTTTGAGGGTGATGAGAAGGTAAGAGATCATTGTCACATTACCGGAAAATATCGAGGCGCGGCGCATAATTATTGTAATTTAAAACTGAGTTTAAAACCGAGTAAAACTTTTATTCCGGTCGTATTTCATAATTTGCGAGGCTACGACTCTCATCTCATTATGCAGGCCGCGAGCCAAACGACGGGAAATCTAACGTGCATTCCAAACAATATCGAAAAGTATATTTCTTTTTCAATCGGGCAACTACGATTTATCGACAGCGCTCAATTTGTATTGGCGTCGTTGGATAAACTCGTAAAATCAAACGATTCTTTTCCAATTACAACTAAACTCGAACCCGATTTAGAAAATTTTAATCTGTTAAAAAGCAAAGGTATTTATCCTTACGAGTACATGGATAGTTTTAAACGATTTGAAGAAACCCGTCTTCCTTCGATAGAATCTTTTTATAGTAGTTTAAACGACCAACGCATTACTAAAGAACAATACGAGCATGCAAAGAATGTATTTCATACCTTTGATTGTAAAAATTTAGGAGATTATCACGATCTATACGTGCGTACCGATACTTGCTTATTGGCGGACGTATTTGAAAATTTTCGCGCTACTTGCACTAAACAATACGGTTTAGACCCAGCTAATTATTATACTAGTCCGGGTCTGAGTTGGGACGCTTTATTGAAACATTCGAAACAAACTTTAGAATTGCTCACGGACGTAGACATGCATTTGTTTATAGAAAAAGGTACGCGCGGAGGAACGTGCATGGCGAGTAAACGATACGCTAAAGCAAATAATGTACATTTAGACGATTACGACGAATCGAAACCATCTAGTTACATTACGTACTTGGACGCGAATAATTTATACGGCTACGCGATGAGTCAACCTTTGCCGACGGGTAATTTTAAATGGATGACTAGTAAACAAATAGACAAACTCGAGAGCCAAGGATTAAAAAATAAAAAAGGATGTATTTTAGAAGTCGATTTACAATATCCAACTATTTTACACGATTCTCACAACGCATTTCCACTCGCGCCAGAGTCGTTGATAGTGCCGAAAGAATGGATGAGCGACTATCAAAAGAATTTACTAAAAGACGAGCACGCTCCAAACGTCGTAAAATTAGTTCCAAATGTATACGATAAACGCAATTACGTGCTCCATTATCGTAATTTACGATTGTATTTACAACTAGGTATGAAACTAACTAAAATTCATCACGTTTTAGAATTTGACGAAGCACGTTGGATGAAATCGTACATTGATAAAAACACTCAACTCAGAAAACTCGCGACGAGTGATTTTGAAAAAGATTTATACAAACTCATGAACAATTCAGTTTTTGGAAAGACGATGGAAAATGTACGAAAACGCGTTAACGTAAATTTGAAGCGGTTAAACGATGAAAAAGCGGAAAATCAAATTTGCGCGCTCATCTCATCTTTTTCAGCTTCACCGGGTGCGTATAAATACCGAACTACGCTGTTGTTTGGGATTCTTTTTTCGTTCTTTTTACCCGGCGAGGCTGGATTTTGCTCGACTACTCGTAATTTAATCGCGTCTTTAGGTTTCGAGTTAATTAGTCGAGTCGTCTCATTATTTAATGCTTTTACGACCGCCGGTAATCTTTTAACCCATTCTCTATTTCTCGTATCAGTCGCTATTTCTTGCGCGTATTGATGCGAAAATAATCTTTCGCTCAAAGTTCTATTAAATCGCTCCACTATACCCTGCGCTCTATGATTACCAACCTCCCCTCTTTGGATTACGACATTACGTTTACTCATTGTTACGTTGACGCTGCTCATAAATTCTTTTCCAGGATCTACTTTTAAGCGCGCGGGCCAAGTTAACGACGAACGTTTATAAATTTTCTCAAACGCATTACCGACTTGCGTAGCTGTTTTATCGGTTAACGGTTCGGCTTCTTTATATCTACTGGCTTCATCTACGACGGTCAACGCGTACTTGTACGTCTTTTTATTAACCGTATCGTGCGGAAGAAACAATAAATCCGCTTGGTGAACCTCGTTCGGTTTTTCAAACGTACTATTTGATGAAGTTGGTCTCGGAATGTATTTAGGATAGGGTAAATAAATTTGCCACAGCGCTTGCTTTTTTATCCATCGTCGAACTAATTTTACATTTACTCGCGTTTCTTTAGCTAATTTATTAATCGCGTCTAGACCTTTGTAGTATCCTTTCGGACTATAATAAACGTTAGATAGCTTTAGTTTTACTCGCTCATCCATTTAATATTTATAAATATAAAAAAAATTATTCAGCGGGCATGAGCGAGTTTGGTAAAATTCCTTGTTTAACTAACCACATTTGCGTCACACCAGATAATCCAATCGTCGCGGTGAGTTTTAACCCGTCTTTTATATCTAATTTTCCTAAATCGGCCGGTTTCATTTTAAATATTTTTTCACCGAGCATGCTGTATAAAACGACTAAAAGAGTCATAACGGCGCTGTGATAAGCTGAATCGGCGATTGTTTTCGGATCTATCGGCATTGAAGACATATTTTATAATCGTTAAATATAATATTTAAAAAAAAAACTTTTATTCCATTTCAAAAACAACGAGTTCTTTCGTTGTCGGTGGTTCTCTAGCGAGTTTAACCGGAGCGGGCTCATTTATAAATGTTGGTTCTTCTTCGCTAGGTTTACTAAACAATAAATAAGCGATACCCCCAATAGCTAAACCAATAGCTATATAGTAATAGTAGCTCGACGAGTCGTTACTCGTTGCCGCTTCGCTATCGCGAGGCGTTTTAACGCTTTTCGCGGGTTTAGCGAGTTGCAGCTTTTTCTTTCTATTAATTTCGGCGAGTCTTTTTCCAGCCGCGACTCTGTTCGGTTTTTTTTCTTTTTTAGTCGCTGGTTGGGTTACGGTCTTTGGCGTTGCAGCCATCGGTTGCGCATTCTCCGACTCGTTGGTTTCCATCGCTTTCATTACCTACACAAGCTTCTTCTTTTCTTTTTAAATGTTTTGCCGTAATTAGCGAAGCGCTGAGCGGGGCGATCAACATACCGTACTTGTAGTATATTTCACACGCTACGGCACCAAGCATGCTAGAAATGAACGGATCTTTTTCTAAATCTGAAATTAATTTACCTTCATCGTCAATTTGAAATTTATGACCGTACAAATCTATACGATTTAAACTAAATCCTAATAGTTTAGCGTATAGCGTTATAATGGCGCTACCTAAAGACTGAGTAATATCGCGACCTAATTTAGTTTCGTATTGCGTGTGTAGCGCGTCTCGCTCTTCGGTAGACAAAGCTTCAATATCGCTAACGCTATACTCTTTACCGAAAAACTTGGCCGAATCTCCTCCCACTACAACCGATAAAAGACGTATTTTTTGTTTCAACGACGTATCATCGTTAGTATCGCTTGCGTCGTCCGCGAGTGTCACCCGTGGATTTTCGTTTAATAGTTTATGTACTTCTTCCATTTATTATACGTAAATTTATAAAAAAATATAGAAACCAATAATTAATTTTAGATAACCCATCGACGTTTAAAAGTTCGTTAAGATTAAACATTAGATCTTTTACTAGTTCATTATCTATACTCGAAAATACACCTTTTACTTTTTCAGTATTCTCGTTTAAAACTTGTACTAGGTTTTTTCTTTCTTTTTCAGTATTGAGAAGTTGGTTAAGATTATATATAAAATCATTTACTCGTTCAGCAGATATATTCGTAAATATAACTTGCACTCGTTCAGCGTTCATATTTATAAATAGATTTGATAATATTTATTAAAATACGAGACAACCCTATGGGCAATTGCTGAGTAACCTATGGAGTGATTGCTCTTAACCTATGAGTAACCTATGAGTAATTGCTCTTAACCTATGAGTAACCTATGAGTAATAGCTCTTAACCTATGAGTAACCTATGAGTAATTGCTGAGTAACCTATGGAGTGATTGCTCTTAACCTATGAGTAACCTATGAGCAATTGCTCTTAACCTATGAGTAACCTATGAGCAATTGCTCTTAACCTATGAGTAACCTATGAGCAATTGCTCTTAACCTATGAGTAACCTATGAGTAACCTATGAGTAATTGCTCTTAACCTATGAGTAACCTATGAGTAATTGCTGAGTAACCTATGAGTAACTTATGAGTAATTGCTCTTAACCTATGAGTCCTATGAGTAATTGCTAAACGACTTGGGGTAATTGCTCTTAACCTATGAGTCCTATAAGTAATTGCTCTTAACCTATGAGTAACCTATGGGGGGATCGCTAAACGGCCCTTATTCGCGTATTTCATAATCGGTAGGCTGATCCGTTTTTAAAATCAAGTTGCGATGTAAAACTCGTTTCAGTTGCTCGCGCTCGCTCTCGTAACTCTCGTAACTCGGCCGTTGGAATAACATCGTTTTCTCTAAGACAATTCTCGTACGAGTCTCTATCTTTACAATAAAATAAACACACCCATTTGAGTTGTTCTCTAAAATCTTTCAATACGCTATTATATTTTTGCGAAAGAATCCAACAGCTGTGTTTAACGTGTCTGCCGCTAAACGCGAGGTTGGTAATCATACATTTATTGTTCTCGTCGTATTTTTTATAATGCAACTGTTTATTAGCGCTGCAATCGTCTATAAATAATAAACAACGTTTCCTCAGATTTGAAAGCATCGCTATAAATTTGTATAGCTCGGTTTAACGAGATGTCGTTTAAATCGTTAACGTGTACGTTATCGTCGTTTAGAATCCATTTTCTATTTTTGTACGTATCGTTGTTGAAGATGGTGGGGCATAATATAACGATATTTTTAAAATATTTTAAATATTCTTTTTCTAATAAATTTAAAACAAATTCAGTTTTTCCGCATCCCGTTTGTCCGCAAATTAACGCCGCGTGTGGATATTTAGGTAACATTTTCTTTTAATATTAGTCATTTTTTAATAATCGACGGATTCAAAACGCCCGTTTCTTATGTTTAGTTGAGCGTCCATGATAATAAAAGTATACATTTTTAGTTCGCCCGCACTTTCCGCTTCTTTTTCAATTTGAATGGTAATTCCTTCGCTCAAGTTTTGTACTCGTCTTCCGCTTCCGTGTAATTTATTGTCGACGCTGGTTCTTAAATCTAAAAATAAACCGTATCGATTTAGTAAATAATTCGCTTGTTTGACGTGTGATAAATTTAGAGCTTGTACGACTTGTATAGCGTGTTGTTGTTTCGAATCGCCGAAATATTTTGAAATCTCTTCCCAATGTTGATACCTTTTCATTCCGTGCGCGTAGAGTTGATTGGGGACGCCTTCGATGGTAATCGAAACTTTTTCAATTTTCGGATTATAAAATTTGTTGCTTTCTTTCGCGGTGGGTTCTCTGAATAAAAACAATATTCCTTTCATACTTTTTGCCGGGGTATTTAAATTTATATTCCACGTCGTATCGCGTTTGTTTAACGGAGTCACGCTCTGTCTCAGAACGCGATCGAACAATATACTTAGTCTATTACTATATTGATTTTTAATCGTTCGAGCGAGTTCCGGCATATGAACGACCTCAAATTCTAAAGAAATCCCGCTTATGATATATTTCGCGTTATCGTCGGTGCTTTTAATCACGTTAGAAAATTTATTAAACACGAGTTCGTAAGTCAATCGATCTCCGATGCCCGACTGATAGTAAGGTTGATGATCGGTCAACAATTCAAAATCCAGCGGAATGTAATATCTATTTTTATACGTATCCGCGATAGCTTTATCTTTTCCTCCGTTACCACCTAAATCCTTATCGCTAGCGTCCATTCTTAATTTAGTCACGTTTGCATCTTCTATTCCTTGATACGCTAAATTTTCGCGTTGATCTTTGGTTAACCATTCGTCTTTGTAACAATTGAATACGTCCGCATCGTCTAATGAAAATATTTCATTTCCTTCCATTTTAATAATTATATGTTTTACGATACATCTGCCTATATTGTGTACCAACGTTCTAGTATCATCATCCGTCGAAACGAGTTCTATATTAAAAGCTAATCGAGTTGTATTCGGAACGATGACGTCGTTCACTCCTAAATTTGGAAAACGAACCGTCAACAATTGATTTTCGGTAATGGTACTCGGATTGTTTGTAATGACGACTTTTTGACGTATACTTTTTACGCCTCGAGGTTCTCGTAATCTTCTGTATGGATCCAACACTTCTCCGTACGTATTATTAGCCATATTTTATAGTAACAAATATAATAATTTTTTATAAAAAAGTAATTATAAAATGGTATCTATAGCGATGATGATCGGAGGTGCGGTAATCAACGCGTTGGCGTTTACCGGATCGAATTTTGTATTTAGTAATTTACGTGGCAACGACGCTGAACGAGAACGAGAACGAGTAAGGCATGATTTAGCAATAGAGCAACTTTCGAAAGCTAGAGATGAATTTAGTAAAAAGCGTTTAAAATATATAGATTATTTAAACGAAAAAATACAAAAAGAATCGAACGCCAATAAAACGTTTAATAATATCGATGATGCGATGAATGAATATTCTCGCGTTAGCGGTAATCGATTTAATTTACCGATAAATTTACGCAACGAACCGCACCTAAACGATTTTTACGTTCCTAGCGAAGATCAAAAAACGCGTGAAATTGTATTTATCTTGATCGGTATGAGCGTTGTCGGTTACGCGAGTTATAAATTATTAAAAAAAGATAAAAAGTAATTATAAAATGGCGTACGGAGGTTACGAACTCATGGAGGCAGACCCGGCGTATAATCAACCCGAAGAAGAAGATGAAGAAGAAGATATTGATCGGAGTTTTGAAAATTATGATGAAGAAGAATTAGAAAATTTACGACAACGACAACAACAATATATAAGACAAGAAACTGTTTCTAGATCAACTCAAAAACTCAGAGAAGTAAACAAGTTTTATGAATTAGTATATAAGCCCGAGGCGATATACTACGATAATTTCCGGTTTAAACGCGAAGGTGGGAATAAAGTACTTTATTTTAAAAAACCCGGACAAGAAAAAACTCGATTAACAAATTATAAAAGCGGTGGATTTTAAAAATTTAGTTCGATGCGTCCTAAATTGAATTATGAAGATTTTGGAATATACGATACCAGAAAACAAAATCTTCTAAGTGTTTTAAGAGAAACGAAAAAAAAATTACATAGAGAAAGTACCGCAACTTTTAGGAGAGCGTTACCATCACCGCCTCCTTTCGAACCGGTTCAACAACGCGAAGAAGATTTCGCAACGCCTCAACAACGCGAAGAAGCCTTCGAAACGCCTCAAGATGAACGCGTATGGCAATTGGAAGAAATAGAAAAACAACGTGAAGATGTATCTATACAAGCGACTGTAGAGCAACGCGAAAAATCGACGCAAGCGGCTATCGAAAAACAACGCGAAGATGTATCTATACAAGCGACTCGAGAGCAACGCGATAAATCGGCGCAAGCGGCTATCGAAAAACAACGCCAAGATGCATCTATACAAGCGACTCGAGAGCAACGCGATAAATCGGCGCAAGCGGCTATCGAAAAACAACGCCAAGATGTATCTATACAAGCGACTCGAGAGCAACGCGATAAATCGGCGCAAACAATTATCGAAACGGCTCAGCAACGCGTAGATAAATCGACTCAAGTAAAAGAAGCTATCAAAATGGTGGTTATGAATGAAGAAACTCAAACAACATTAGACATTCCGTGGCGAGAAGTTTTAGCGCTCGATGATTTCATGACGACGAACCGAGGCGAACAATTAAATCTTTTAACCAAATTGAAGGCGGTTAATCAAAAAATCAACGATAATCAAGAATTAATTAACGACGCTGAAGAAAGAGGGTTCGTTGTTAATGAAAAATATAAACGCGAGTTGCAAAAACTTAAAGGTGATAAAGAAGCTTTAGTTCAGCAAATTGATGAGCAAGATTACGTTCTTCGTAGTCAAATTAATAGAATTAGAGAAACGGTTCAAAAAATGTTGGATAGAGACGCTACGTTGGGCGAAAGAATTAAAACTTTATTTAGAGAACAAGGCGTAACGATCGTTAGTATATTAACGGCCGTCGGTACGACTATCGCTTTTATCGTCGAATCGATCGTCAATGGCGTGAGCCAAATTTTACCTAAACCCGTACCGCCGCAACCCGTACCGCCGCAACCCGTTCCGCCTAGCGGTGGTGTAAAAGAGTGGATACAAAAAACATTAAACAATTTAGCGAACGTATTATCTAAACTAGGAGCAAAAGCTTTAGCCGCTTTACCGGCCATTATAGGTACAGTTGTAAGTTGGTTATTTAAAACAGCTTCAAACGTCGTTACGTGGGCGGCTGAACATTTATGGCTAGCGCTAAGTGGAGTCGGAGTATTAGTTTTAGCTTATACGCAGAAAATGTTAAAATAACAATTCGTAAATCATAACACCTACACCGGTTAAAATCGCAAAACCAAGTATTAAATAATTTTTTTCTTCTTGAT
This sequence comes from Zoroaster sp. YZ-2022, assembly GCA_029582265.1. Taxonomy (NCBI): domain Eukaryota; kingdom Metazoa; phylum Echinodermata; class Asteroidea; order Forcipulatida; family Zoroasteridae; genus Zoroaster; species Zoroaster sp. YZ-2022. The sequence continues at coordinate 18,208,610 of CM055827.1, forward strand.
GACTAGCATCGCTAAAAACAACATCTTTTATCGTATCTTCTTTTATCGTATCTTCTTTTATCGTATCTTCTAACGCGTGTGTAGGTGCAGAAGGATATTCTAAATCATCTAATTCTTGCACGTGTTTAGCAGTTGGTAGTAGTTGCGTTTGTTCTAGCGGTAGAATAGAAGGAACAACGGGTGTTGAATTTGTATCTAAATTTGAACCCAACGATAAATCACTCGTCGCGATTAATATATTATTGTTGTATGATGCGTACGTGCATATTCGTAAATTCATATCGCTAGGCATCATGTATAGATTTTCTCCGAGACAAAAGTTTAATTGACTGCGAGCGTATTGTAAAACATCTTGATATCGTTGAATACTAGATTGTAAATCAACCGGAGAGTCGATCTCGGCTTCAGTTATATTTATAAATTCACGTTGCGCGTCTAAACCGGTACCACCCGCTGAAAATGAGCTTTTTGCTTGCGCCTGAGCCCCCAATATCGCGTAAACGAACGTTCGTATAGAGTCGTTTATTCGTTGCGTACCAAACGTCTGTAAAACCTCTAGACTCGCTGATTATAAATTTTAACCAAGAGAGCTCCGTAGAAGATTGTAAAACGAATGCGATCGTATAGGTCGAAGGATGATCTCCAAAACTCATTTTCGTCGCGGTTTTGTAATAATCGTAATCAGTCACCTCGGTAGAAACAACGTTCAAACTACTTTTATCGTAGTTGTTTCCGGGTACCGCTTTGTAACCGTTATCGTAATAGTAAGCTGTTCCTAATCCGTTTGAATTTAAATCGACTCGTTGTTTCCAATTGGAGACTTGCGAAAGGTGACATTCTTTACACGTGTTTTTGTACGCGCTTACGTCTATATTATTGGCAAACGCGTCATAAAAATTTTGGAACGATGCAGGGCACCTCATTTCTTTGAGCAATCGTCTAATTTGATAATAGACGTGAAATCAAAAAAAAACTACGAATCATCGGGTTTAAATGATTTAAATGTTGATAACTCACACCGCATCTCGTTGTGGCGCAGTACGTCGCAAAATTTATTTGATTTTGATAAAAATTTTGCGGGTTAGAATACCAATCATCAACAACGTCGTCGCTTTTAACGCGAGGTAGCTTGTAGTTGCTGAAAACATTATCGAAATGAACGTTAAAAAACTCGTTCTTGTTTATGTAAATGTTTATATTCGTTAAATCGCTATCGGTAAAATCAAGAGGCGCTTTAAAATTTCCAGATTGCTCGTACGAATACGTAAAATTACTAAGAATATCATATAAAGACGGAGTTCAAACGCATATTGCAAAGACCGCGATTGAACCATCTATTTTAGAATTTTTTTTTGAACATCCAAAGCTACTTCGTTTTGATGATGAAACAAAGTTTATAGAATACAATGTTTGTTTTAAAATAATGCATGTAGGCTTTTTTGTAAAAGAAGTTTTTGTAAAATCAACTTTTTTTGGTTCTATGAATGGTGGAATCTGTTATGATTTTAAAGTTCATACTTGGAATTACAATTAAATTAAAATCTTTTTCTATTATGAAACAATGGTAGTTACAGAATCAACGAATGTACTTTATCCGAATTTAACAGTTTTAACGAACGACTCTGACGCAGAGCTAACTAAAACATTTCGTTTGCAAAAAATCGACGATATTCAAAAAGAATTACGAATCGAAATTAACGAACGCGAAGCCGTATATAAAAAATATAATAAAATTATCAACGCTTGTAATATCGTAGAAACTCTCGCGGAATTGGGCTGTATGGGAGCAGGGGCTATCGGAATAGCTAGTATCGCCAGCGTCGTGTCATCGCCGGTAGGATTCGCTTTAGAAGGTTTAGCTTTGGGGTTGGGTGGTGCAGCTTTCGCTCTCAGATACCCGAAAAATAAATTATATAAAAAAGCTAAAAAACACGATGAAATACGAGTTTTAACTTTGTCTAAACTCAACACGATCGAAAACCACGTTAGTAAAGCCATCGAAGACTGTTACATCAGTCAAGAAGAATTTGTACTCGTATGCGAAGAGCGAGATAAATATTACAAAATGAAAGAAAAAATCCGTAATAAACTCGTTAAACCGACGAGTTTACCATCAAAAACGGAGGTTAAAACCGGCGATGTAAATGCAGAAAAAAAAGTTCTTATAGAAAAACTTTTGAGTTTAAAGTGAGCGTAAATAAATCTTACTATAACAATCAAAAACCCGCTTCGCGAGTAGCGGAGCGGGTAAAAACAACGTGTAGACCTCCTCCGTATGCCCCAACGATGTAATTTTAATTTTTAGCGTTTTGTTGTCTTTATCAATTCTTTCATCACAAAATTATAATTTTTTCTAGCTTGAGTTTCAACCAGCGATAAAACTAATTTTCTCTCAACAAGAAACGCGCATTTTGTACATATTTGCGCTTTTGCTTTTGTACCTATTTTACATCTTTTACAAGCAACCGTCTTAGATTTTCCTTGTCTAATACGGCACATGTGCATAGAGCAATATACATTTTCGCCAAGCGTAGGCCTATTACATTTTTTAAACGAACCATTTAAAAGCCATTCGCACGAGCTGTTTACTAGTTGTGGTAATACATCTTTATATTTTATTACCGCTATTAAATAATCACACCTATTCAGTTTTCCATATTTACCAGATGCGGCGCCAATTTTAATATTATTTTTCAATACAATCTCTTTTAGCTCAGCTTTACTTTTTAAACCATAGTTTGTCATATTCACTATTAAACTATATAATATTTTTTAATTATTTCAATTTTATAAGTAAGATTTTTATTATACGCGTCACCCTCCTTTTTCTTATCGACCACGCCCATTTTTAGATTTTTAAAAAAATCTAAAAATGATTTTAGGGAATTCACCCTAAAAAATGATTTTTTAAGTAGGTGAGCCAGAACCCCCATCTAACATACTACTCGAGGGAATGAAGGTTGGGAAGGGGGAGGGGAGTGGTGGGAGGGGTAGGGGAAGGGTGGGAGTGGGAGAGGTGGGAGAGGGAGGGGAGGGAGAGGGAGGGAGGGAGAGGGAGGGAGGGAGGGAGGGAGGGAGGGAGGGGGAGGGAGGGAGGGTGAGGGAGGGAGGGAGGGAGGGAGGGAGGAAGGGAGGAGGGAGGGAGGAGGGGAGGGAGGGAGAGGAGGGAGGAGGAGGAGAGGGAGGGAGAGGGAGGGGAGGGAGGGGGAGGGGAGGGAGGGGAGGGAGGGGAGGGAGGGAGAGGGAGAGGAGGAAGGGGTTGCAGATGACGCTGGGGTTACGGACGACGCAGAAATCCGGACAGCCGAGGACCCCGGACGATCCGCATCCCCAACAGGTTTTTTGGAGACTTTAGGTGGGTGTTTGGGATCGGATTTGTTTCGGTTAGAGGGGTTATGGACGAAGGTGGGAGGTGGGTTCAAAGGATTGGTCTCGTTACTGTTATTGTCATCGGTCCCCTGTTTCTTGCAAGCTCGACTAATGTGTCCGTACTCACCGCACGAGAAGCAGCGTACCGACTCAGTCGACAGAAAAACGCGATAATTTGTGCCCAAATACGAGAAGTTCATGTGTTCAGGCGGCGTGACGTTCGGTTTTAGGAGGACATGCACTTGCCGCCTGAACGACATGATATGTGAAAGGTGTTTTTCCTTGAAACCCAGGGGAATAGATCTTACCTGGGAGACGACCTTGCAGAAATATGACAAATTGTGGATCAGTACCGTGTTCGGGATCTCTGGGTACACATTAGAAAGTGTGAACCGGGTGGTTGGCTGGACTAGTGGGGTGAGCTCGATGAAGCTGCCGTCATAGGTCAGTCCGTTTTGGACTGCCTCGACGACAGCTTCCCTCGAGCTCAAGTATGCTGCTATACGACCATTGGAAATTCTTTATGCAGAGACAACTTGTGCTTTAGAAATTTGATTAACAAGGGAGATCAGGTATTGTCGTACTGAGATTGTGTCCAGCGCTTTGAACACGATTCCATTGTCCCTGATAAGTGGGCTATTACCAGGAACAATGGAGCCGTGCTCACCACCCTTGCTCACACTTGGTTGACTTTGAATGGGCCGCTGCGCTTGACTGGCCATGGTGACCAGCCAAAGTGCTACTGTACTTTTGTACTTATCATATATATATATATATATATATATATATATATATATATATATATACTTAAATGTAGCGGTCTATCTTGAAGTAGAGTGCTCAATGCCACATATAGACAGAGCGTAATATACTTGTAGTAAAACTAGTGGAACGCTGGTAGTTGTAACTCCGAGTTTCACGCGTTATGCGATCATCAGACAACTGTTGTCTGATGATCGCATAACGCGTGAAACTCGAGTTACAACTACCAGCGTTCCACTAGTTCTAATATATATATATATATATATATATATACAGTGCGTATAAAAAAAGGTAATCCGAATTCAGGGGGTTAATATGCCAAGGTTATTTAGTTTGACAATTTACATGTAGTTTACCAAAGAAGAGGAACTCCTCAGCTTTCCATTGATACCTTTATTGACCCATTGCTGTCACACATGACCGAGTACATTGTTATTGAAAATGACAAATTCAAATCGCATTTTTGCAAGTTTGGCTAATCAGTGCAAGGCAGGATAATCAGTGAAAGTCAGTATGATAAACCCGATTTTCTTTAGGAATGACTGGACATTATTCAAGAAGAATCTCTTCTAACATTGCCCTTTTATGCACCCACACCTTCAACATGTCCACCTCCCCTTTCGACACAAAGCTGGCAGCGACGGAGCATGTCCTGCACTGCTCGTCTCACCATAGCCAGAACATTGCGTAAAGCATCCACTTCATTTCGAATACAGCCCTGCAATTCATCAAGATCACGGGAGGAGTTGCAAACACCTTGTTCTTCAAATGTCCCCAGGAAATAATCACATGGTGTGAGGTCAGGTTATCTTGGTGGCCATTCCACCTCATGGTTGACGGCGATGACTCGTTCGCCAAAGACTTCCCTCAGACGATCTCGGACAGCGATAAGGCGATGTGCTGGGGCGCCGTCTTGGGCCCACCCTTAACTTGACTAATTTTCTTGCTAGCCCTCACCTTGAGTGGCCTTTTGGCCTTGTGATGGGCGACTTACATAAAAAAAATTAAAAAACAGAGCTGCCTGATGAACCCACGAACCTGTCGCTCAAAGTGTTCCTGCAGCTGCGGTAAAACGTTATCATTGAGCATCTGCAGATACATGTTACCATTGACATTCCTTTGAAAGAAAAACGGTCCGATCAGCTGACCACTTCCAGCTGCCTAACCAAACAGTCCACTTTTGTCGACTCATGTTAACCTCAAAATTGAATTCTGGGGGTGTCTTGCTGGTGCATATTCAAGAACATTATGTTTATTGACCTTGCCGTTCATGGAGAAAGCAGCTTCGTCGCCGATTACGAGATTCCGCAGAAAATTGATATCTCTCTCGGTACCGGCTATCAACCATCTGGCAAACGCCAGCCTTCTAGCAAAATCTCCTGGCGTAAGTTGATGTCGGATGTGAATCCGATATGGATGCTGGTGGAGGTCCAATCTCGTGATTCTGTTGAATGTCGCCGAAGGCAATCCCAGCCCATTTCGCCTTGTGCTGGTGTCCATAGGATGCTCCAAAAGTTGCTGCCTTACTGCTGAAATGTTCCCTTCTGATCGCCCTGTGCGCCTCCTGCCAGAATTCCCCTTGTTGCGGTTGAGGCTAGTGCCATACTCTTGATATTTTCTAACATTCGCCCAGATGGTTTTGGCTGCTGGGGGCTCCCGTTCTGGGAAACATTCCCTGAAAGCATCGCGAGTTTGCTGAAATGTTGTAACCACGAAAGTTCGCTGTTCAGTCGTTAGTTGTACCATCTTTCCAACTACCTGTCCCTAAACCCAGGCCCTTCTTAAATACCCAACTTGAAGAAAAGGATGTCGTAACGGACGATTACCGCACCAGCTTAAAAATCTTAGATAATCAACTAGGTAGTCAAGTGATGCGTCCATTTCAGACTGCCTTGAACTGATTACCCAAACTTGCAAAAATGCGATTTGAATTTGCCATTTTCAATAACAATGTACTCGGTCATGTGTGACAGCAATGGGTCAATAAAGGTATCAATGGAAAGCTGAGGAGTTCCTCTTCTTTGGTAAACTACATGTAAATTGTCAAACTAAATAACCTTGGCATATCAACCCCCTGAATTCGGATTACCTTTTTTGATACTCACTGTATATATATATATATATATATATATATATATATATATATATATATATATATATATATATATATATATATATATTTATAGTGTACAGACTATTTCTAGCCAATTTATAACAATTTCAATCATTTATTTGGTGTATTTTAAGTCATTTTTGTTTGACATATACGTCGCTTTCCTGTCGCACGAATTTGAATAAAAATAATGTCAATTTGTATTCTGTTTCCCGCAACAATGGTGTTGTATTTTCCTGTACTCGAGTCAACTCCATTATCCTATTATGTTAAGGCAATGTCCCGTAACATAACCTCACAGCACATCGTCTTTGCATCCCGTATTTCCAATGGACGTATAGCTATGTACTTTGACGAACAATGCCTCGCTGAGCGAGCCATTTTGTCCGGACTTACGGACATAAATGACTCGTTCATCGAGGTAACACCCTTGGTTCGTCGAACTACTCGTCTCGTCCTGTCCAATGTCTTCCCTGAATTACCCAACACCATTGTTGCGGAGAATCTTTCATCAATTTGTAAACTTGTTTCCCCCATCCGACCCATACCCATTGGCATTAAGGAATCTGGCTTCACTCACATCATGTCTTTCAGACGTCGGGTACATATTCTTGTTGAACCACACATTACTCTCCCAGACCACATCAACATTTCATACCGTAACACTAGCTACAAAATTTATCTTTCCACTGACACCGTCAAATGCTTCAAATGCGGTGAGATGGGACATACCAGTAAAACATGCAAGAAAACCGACACAACAAATGACTCCAACACCGATACACCGTCACAAACAAATAACCCATTGAATCCACCACCAACATTCAACCACCGAAACAAGTCTGATCCAAAACATCCAGCCAAAAACACCAAAACAACCAAGAAACCTTCTGATGAAGGAGCGGGACGACCCCGCCCCTCCAACTCTCCCCCTCCCAACCCTCCCCCTCCCAACCCACCCACTCCCAATCCCCCCACTCCCAACCCTCCCACTCCCAACCCACCTCCCTCAAGTCCTCCCAGTCATCCGCTCCAAAAACCCTCCCACATCCCCCTCTAATCACTCCTCCCCTCTATCGACTTCGTCCAACTCGGAATTCCTCTCTATCTGGGGATCGCCACCTGCCCCATCAAGAAAACAGTCTCCCCTCTTCTCTGAGGTTGTCTCCAAGAAAAAAAGGAAAGCTCCAACTGCCCCTGCCACTTCGCAACCATCCTACAACTTTGTCCCCTTGTCTCCATGTTCACCTTCCAAAATCAATAAACCCACTGAAGTAAATAGCCCAGCACCCATGGACATCGAATCGATACAGAGCCAAACATCCGTTGCATCCAATATTTTAGCATCTGACTCTGAAGATACTCTCTCCACCACTTCAGAGATATCTATCAGAGGCGAGGAGGGGGATGCCTCCAACCTACAACTAAGCAAAGGACCACTGTCAAACGACGACATGCTCAAATTCCTCAAACTAGTTAAAAATAGAAAGAGACCTTTAGAAATCGCTCGACTTTTCACCAACGACATCACCGGCCTTCGCTCCCAACTCAAACCACTCAGGAACTCCTCTCTTTTCTCCAAAAATATGCACCAGAGGGTCCGTAAACTACTCAAAACCATGGATCCCGATGACTACTTCTAACCCCTCCCCTTTTTTCAGCAATGAACTCCTTCATTTCCACCTTTTTAATGGCACTCTCCATAGCAATCCTTAACACCGGAGGGTGTTCATCGCCTGTCAAAAACATCTCCATAAAATTTTTCCTCAACAACTCCTGTTCTAACCCTGATATCATCCTTCTTCAAGAAATAAACACCCTTACTGAAACCTCTTCTATTTGGAAAGAATGGACTTACGAAGTTTTTTGCTCCTCCGGTATCACCCGAGGTACAGGGGTGGCCACCTTAATTAAAAGCAATTCTAGTCTTGATATTGTCTCTTCAACTACCTTACTCGAAAGTTATGCTACATGCACGTCAATTCGTCTTAACTCTGTTATATATCTCATCTACAACATTCTCATTCCACAAACCGACCAGCTAGCTGAAAAACTCTTTGTTAATCTTAAAGCTCACATAGATGACATTCAAGATGGTATTGTCATCTTTGGGGGTGATTATAATAATAATAATAATAATAAGACGATTCTTATAATTATAGCGCAGATCACCGTGAGGTCCCTATGCGCTTGAGAAAAAGAGAAAGAAAGACAAGAAAGGAGAAAACTAATTTGCAATTCAAGTCTTCTCCACACAGTCAAAAGTTCACAAAGGACACTGAAAAAATGAGAGAATGAAAGAAGCTCAGAAGGCAGAAAATTTAATTAAATTAATTTAACTGTGATAACATTGATTGAACAGATGTGTTTTAACCCGGGTTTTAAATTGATCAGTAGTTTCAGCCAGTTTAACATTTGGTGGTAAACTGTTCCAAAGTTGCACAGCAGCACTTTGAAATGAGCGAGAACCATAGGATGTAGTTGTAATTGCTGGGGCTGACAGAAGATATTTGTTTTTAGAGCGTAGGTTTCTAGCTGGTTGATACTGTTGAACTAAATCCTGGAGATAAGCAGGGGCTGTACCATGAAGACGCTGATAAGTTAACAATAAAATCTTAAAATCAATACGAGACCTAATTGGAAGCCAGTGTAAATTCGGCAATATAGGGGTGATGTGATCATGAGTGCGAGAACGAGTGACAAGCCTAGCTGTAGTGTTTTGAATCCGTTGTAATTTACTAATTTGAAGGTCAGGTAAACCGTACAATAAACTGTTACAAGAATCAATATACGGCACATAACTAAAGAATGGATCAGTTTTTCAGCAGATTTCTGATCTAAATAGTGTCTTATGTTACCAATTTTATGAAGGGCAAATGAAGCAGCACGACAGACATTATTAATATGATTATTCATGGAAAGGTGAGCATCAAAGGTCACTCCAAGGTTGCGAGCTCTAGGAACTGAACAAATGGAGATATTATCCAAGGCAATATTTCTAATTGGAGAGCAAGATCTATGGCGACTGGTGACATGAATAATCTCAGTTTTACTATCATTGAGTTTCAGACCATTTTTTGTTGACCAAACTTTGATGTCTTTCAAGCAATTTTGTACATTTGGAATGCTAGAAGATTTTTCATTTTGCTTGAAGGTGATGTATATTTGAGTGTCATCAGCATACATCATGCAGCCGATTCCATTATGGTTAATGACATCTTCCAATGGAGAAGAATATAAGGTGAATATGAGGGGTCCGACAACTGACCCTTGTGGAACACCTTGACCTGGAAAATGCAATGAAGATTCATTTTTGCCGATCACCACAGATCGAGATCTGTTTATGAGGTAGGACTTGACCCAGTTCAACACACTGCCACAAATTCCGAATCTTTCCTGAAGGCGGTGAATGAGGGTATTATGACTGATGGTGTCGAAAGCAGCCGAATAGTCCAAGAGTACCAAGATGGCCTCCTGATTTTAACTGTACTTTAAACCCCTACCTGAACTGTTTTTGTTCGCCGTATGAAAAGCGTAAAAAAAATAATAGCCTCTCTTTTAAACGATACATGTAACAATAATCTTCTCTGCGACATATGGCGCACCATTAATCCATTAATGCATAAATTCACATGGCATAGATGTAACCAAACCCAATTATCCAAAGCCAGACTCGACCGTTTCTACATACCCACTCATATAAGCTCTTCTGTTTTGTCATGCAATTTTGTTCCCTGTCCCATGTCTGACCACAGTGCTGTCTGCCTTACAATTAAACTTAACACCTTCAAACCCAAAGGCAGCCCATATTGGCATTTTAATAATACCCTCCTTGAGGACAATTTGTATAAAGATATAATTACGCATTTCTGGACTGAATGGCAAACTGAAAAAAGTAACTATAATAACATCTGTACCTGGTGGGACCTCGGCAAAGCTCATATAAAATCCATCACCTAGATGTATAGCTCCAAAAAAATACAAAGAACAAAAACAAAAAATCATCAACCTCCAAAATGACATTGACCATTTGCAATCCATCCCTCATCTTTCGCCTGAAATGACCAAAGTTTTGAATGATCAAAGAGACGCCATTAATAATCTTTATAAGAAGGAAGCCGAAGGAGCACTAATTCGCTCTAGATTTAAATTCTACAACGAAATCGACACATCTTCATCCTACTTCTTTAATCTTGAAAAAAATAAATCCACTAAAAACAATCTCAGTCGCATACGCCTCCCAACAGGACGTATCACTGAAAACCCAAATGAAATCAAGCCTCATGTAAAATCGTTCTACCAAGACCTTTACTCGTCTTCCCCCACCTCCGAATTAGCCCAAGATACAATTCTCAAAGACTTCCCCAAACTAGATCCTAATGACGCTGACAACCTAGACCGAGAGTTCTCTCTAGACGAGCTTGACGTCGTCATGAAACAACTCCGCACGGCTAAAACTCCTGGTCTAGACGGACTCTCCTCTGAATTCTATCAGTGTTTCTGGTCCATCCTTAAACACGACCTTCTCTCTGTTCTCATCGATTCCATTTCTTCCCAATGTCTTCCCCTCTCCTGCAGAAGAGCTGTTCTTTCACTCCTCCCCAAACAAGGAGATCTTCCAGATATTGCCAACTGGCGCCCAATCTCACTTCTAAAACACAGACTACAAAATTGTTGCCAAGCTTCTAGCCAATCGACTCAAAACAGTCATAGAGGACGTGGTTCATCAAGACCAAAGCTACTGTGTCCCAGAGCGGTCCATCTATGATAACGTTAACCTCATTCGCGACACCATAATGTATGCCAATACCACTGACATCCCTCTAGCAATATGTAATCTCGATCAAAAGAAAGCATTTGACAATATAGATCACGACTATCTCTTCAAAACGCTTAAATGTATGGGATTCGGCGATCGCTTCATCAGCTTCGTACGAGTCCTATACACAAACACAGAGACACTTATCAAAGTTTCCTCCTCACTCACCTCCCCATTTTCCTTTCAAAAAGGTATCCGCCAAGGGTGCCCTCTATCCGGACTGTTATACTCTATTGCTATTGAACCTCTTCTCCACTCTCTCAGAAACCAACTCAACAACCACGGTCTTCCTCTTCCAAACACTAACAGTTTTCTTACAGTCTCTGCCTATGCAGGCGACATTTCCATCTTTATCACTTCAAATCAAGGTTTTGACATTTTACATAAAGTATATAATCTCTACAGCCAAGCTTCTTCCTCTTGCTTAAATCCTCACAAATGCCAAGGGTTATGGGTCGGAGCGTGGACTTCCCAAATTGACCGTCCATTAAATTTTAATTGGAATAACGAAGGGCTTAAGTTCCTTGGAGTTCATCTGGGAAACACAAACCGTTACATACAAAAAAATTGGCAGACCTGCAAAACAAAACTTCAGAAAACCTTTGCCCAGTGGAAGGGACTTTCAGAAACCCTATCCTTTAAAGGCAAAGTCATCATAGCAAACCAATTACCATCCTTCCGCCTTTTTCACTGTATAGCCGTTCTTTCTCCCCCACAACACATCCTCGATGAACTCCAAGAAACCATAATAAATTATTTCTGGTCAGACAAAAAACACTGGTTCAACAAAAAAAATCATTTTTCAGCCTACCGATAAGGGAGGTCTTGGTTTAATTTCCCTTAAAGCCCGAGTCGACACTTTCAGGTTTTCCCTTCTCCAACGCTTTCTTAACAGACATCCCCACCCTGCTTACCAATTATTTTTCTTTTTTCCTTCATAAATACGGGAACCTAAACCAAGACTTCCAGCTTTTTCTTACAACAATTAATCTCAAAAAGTGTATAAATATTCCTACCTTTTATTGTGAAATTCTCCAAGCGTGGACAATTTCCAAAGCTCACCTCGTCACACCACCCGCTTCTTTTGAATTTCTTTGTAACTCACCTTTAAATAGTTATCTTATCCAGGACACCGACATCCATGATGTAACGCACCTCTCTCCTCGACTCTTGGCACACTGTATAACATTAATTGGACATTTAATAAATCTTTCTACTGGAGAATGGCTACTCGCCGAACAACTGGAGGAGAAACACAAAATGCCAGCGTCACGTCGAGCGTCACTCAGATTTTTTCAATCAGACCTCAACAAAATTCAACAGCGTCTCCAACAACTCATGCCACTTTCTTTCAACATTCATGGTTTAATCTCTTCACACCGAGCTCCGTCAGACGGTTTCCCCAGTTTTCCAGACCCTTTCCCGGACTTCATAATACCTCCAGACATCAACGGCAACACGGCTCCTTTAAACTACATGTACAGAATCTTCAATTCCGAACTGAACTCCTTGCCAGTATCTCAACAACCTCGCTGGCAAGACATCTTTCCAGAACCTATGCCTACCATCCCATGGAAAGAAATTTACCGCCTTCCGACATCCAAAAAAGAAGGCGACATACAGTTTCGTCTACTCCACAAAGTTCTTCCATGTCTGACAGTTCTACATCACATCGATCCTTCATACTCACCATACTGCGGCTGGTGTGGGGAAAAAGGAACGCTCCTTCACCTCTTCATCACGTGTCCGGCCATCCAGACCTCCCTCGACCTCCTTCACAACCTCCTCAGTAAACTCTTTCCCGATATTAAACTGACCTTTGATCACTATTGGTGTCTTATAACGTGTGCCAAGAATCGACCGAGAGAAAACGTTCATCTCGCCAAATACTTAATTATTAGTATAAAATCCACTATCTACTGGATGTATTCCAATCACGAGTTTGTCGACCCCGTCATTGTTTGGAAACGTCGCATCAAAACTAAAATCACCTTTGAATTTCACTACTACACTCTCTATAACAATTCCCCCCTCTTTGTGAAAAAATGGTGTCCTAATAGTACTATCGTAGAAATTATCGACAATAAAATTAAATGGTTTATATAATTACTTTATATAATTACTGATTTATTACATTACTTCATTGTATAAATTGTCTGTGTATTTTCCTGATTAGTTTTGTATCGTCTTCCCTTCTTGTAACGGTCCCCTGATTTTGGTAGTTGCCCACCCCGGTGGGCCATTACCAACACCAGGTGGTTACTTAATTTATGATTATAATTCACCATTACAAATGATTGCTTACTATTTCATTCATTAATACTACCTTTGTTATATATATAATTTTTAATTTGTAAATACCCTCTGTACATAGATTTTGTAAGAAGAATATGTTAGGAACATACTTTAGGGAAAGTCAACGCGTTCCTACGGAAAACTACGCAAAGTGCGAAATCGGGCACTTTCGAGATTAGGTTCTTCTCACATCTAGGTCTTGTTCGCTTCTGCATAATGGTCAATAATTTTCAAAATACAACTAACTAGAACTAAGTAAATTAACAAAAAATAGTAAAAGAAATCTAATAGATTGTAAATACAGTATGCGCTTCGTCAACGAATTTGACAACTTAGAAATGTTCTTTCTAGAAAATAATCGAGAGTAATTACTTGCTTTTCAATAATGAATGAGAAAAATCAAGGAAATGGTTCAAGCATAGGTTCGAACATGATAATCGTTACGTGTGTGTCTAACACTTCTGTGGTCAACTGAGGGCAAAGGTCACAGTTGTTTATACGCTCAACAGCAAACAGTCGTATAGTCTATTTAATTGAAAGGAATGTGTATAACTGTTTTATTTACACGGACATGGACAATACTCTATCCATGACCATCCATACAGTATGCGCAAGTGTATACAACAATATACTGTTAATCGGTAAAACAGTTTAGTTTGGATAATCAACTTGCAGAGAATTTGGATTAAATTAGAAGAGTGATTCAACCAACCTTAATAAATTAAGAAACTGGATCATTGAATAATAAACACATCTGAACAGTAGAATAGGCTTGGGTGTGGAAATTAGTAACAAATTAAATACTCCAAAACTGAACAATAATGAGCTAAAGGGAGGCATGGAAATCTAGCAGTCAGTTAAATTTAACGGGACTCATGAATCTTTTCCGTACGCGCATTAAATGTTACACAATGAAATATCACTTTATACAATTCAATATAAAGTACATTAAGGCAATGTTCTACAAATATACCGGTGACTGATCTCAAACTCATATTGGACTGTTCCATCCATCTTGAATTTGTCTGCAACCAGTTTGTTGAATAATCAAATCACAATCATTGAAAAATTACACACGGAATATATTATACATAGAAAGTAAAATAAGTAGCTTACCTGTATCAACAGAGCACGTGGTAGAGAAGTAAGAAGAATATGTTAGGAACATACTTTAGGGAAAGTCAACGCGTTCCTACGGAAAACTACGCAAAGTGCGAAATCAGGCACTTTCGAGAATAGGTTCTTCTCACATCTAGGTCTTGTTCGCTTCTGAGGAGACAGGAGCGGGACAAGGGATAAAACCATGCTGGTCACGCACTCGGACAGGCGGGATTTGACAATTTGATTGGTCTAAATTTTAAAACAATGACGAAATTTCGCCTTCAGAGGAGCCTTGGGACCAATCAACAAGGGATTAGTGGACAGCACTCTTGAAGAAAGCGTGGACACTAGATATTGACCAATCTGGAGGGGTGTTTATGCCACGTTGGCTGGCGTGGTCAAAAATCACATCACTTAAAACAAAGGGACTACTGATCGAGCTTGCAATATTACGTAATGTCCTTGGGTGTCCCAGGGTGGTCCCTCTCTCCCTCTCAAGTTTAGGTAACCTCCTTCTCCATATTAAAGGCCATCTATAATTGAAATAGACCAACCAAAACTATCGAAAACATGGGTTTTATATCGCAACAATTTAAATGAAAAATATTTCCTCGTTTGTATTTCTTTAACCGAACTTAAGTTAATCTAGTTGGGTGTATTGGAACAACTAACAATACTTCTCTTAAATCCACTCAACATTTCGGTACTATATTCTAACATTAAATAATCCACAAGGGATATCACCTCATTTTGTAAATCGTTTTCGTTTTGAATCAAAGTTATCAAACACAGTCATTGCATTTATATCATAAAGAAAAGTGGGTTTTAAACTTACAGTTTGTATTATTGCAGTGATCGTAGACTCTTGGGTTGGGTATTGCTGCCGCATATAGGGCCAATATGCCCTGGAAAGATCTGTCCAAGGTGCCTGCTTCACCTGGCTAAGGCCTTTGCACCTGTAATATGTAAGCTGGGGCACAGATCTAACTAGCTGTTGGTATGTGGCTAGCAAAGCTCCCAACCTCTCTCTCTCAAACTTGCTTCCACATTGTACATTCACACTTTCACTACCACCCACTATAACTTTTACATGAACTACACCTCTCTTACATAATAATTCTATTCTTCTAGTATTTAAATTAACCCTCCTTTGCTCACTCTTTCCATACAAATAAAGGATATCTGGAACTTGGGGTGCAGCTACAGATTCTGTTGCTATTTTATTGTGTATATTCACAAGATCCTATAGTACAGTATTATATAAGTCTACAAAGACTGGGTTTTAACAAAAGGAAACTTTACACAAAGGAACTGAACAATGTACAACGACAATTAGGAAACCATGGCCTGTTGTAGCCTCACTTTGTTATACCAAACTAGGGTGTGCTTGGGCTACTTTGGACTGATCCAATTTATTTACAGGTAAGTTTTAAATCGGGACTAAACCATTTTGTTTAAAGGTAAGTAAAAAAAAAAAAAAAAACATTCCAAAATGGATGTGACAAACCTTGACCTATGCTGCCTTCAAGGGCGGGTTTATCAGTTCCCGTACAGACTGACTCCTGGCCAGCTCCAGAAAATTAAACGCTGACATCTATACATACTGGCCAGGCCAGTGAACTGAAAAGGGCCCACATACGTACACTGATATAATGAAAACAGCCCTGGGTACGATTGCGAGTTGCGAAACCGCACCCTCATGGCTGATGGTCACTATAGACACCTTCAGAACTACCCAAATGGTAGCGTCATCGACTGAGGACTGTTGACTCTATCACCGAAATATGTAAAGGGCCATTTACACAGACGAGTGGTAACGGAATTCCGCGTGGTAAAAAATATAGAGCGCGTTGTTTTCTATGGGATCGTTTACATTGAGAGCGTACAAACCGCGCGGTAGGGCGATAAAACACTGCGTTTAGAAACCTGAGCTATTTTTCCAAGATACTGCGCTGAGACTCCGCGTTCTGGCCAATCAGCGGTCTTGTTGGTTATGACGTCACGGACTGTCCGGCATAGTCTCTCAAACAAACATGGCGTACGGGAGCAACAATCTTCGTGACTATCTAACTCTCGTACTAATTTGTGGTATTCCCCGCTCTGTCCTTTTTTGAAAAATGTCATGAACCAAAATTCTTCGTTTTTTCATTCGCCTGAGACGCAATCTTCTCGTCAAGATCAGAAGTAACATCGCTTCTGCAACGTGCCTTTGATTCTTCCTATGGGACGCCATTGTTTTTGTGGAAAGTCATTTGCATAACAAATGGGTTTCCCAGCCCTTGTGTAAATGCACAATATCGCGCGGCATACCTCTTTCCGTTACCGCATTCCGTTACCGGTAGTCTGTGTACATGGGTCTATAAGTGGGACACTCGGCAACCTTGTAGGCCATACCGGCGCGCACATTGATCAAAGCTACGCTGGACGTTGAACCTTGGACTGTCAAAAGGTTGTGACCTTAATTTAAATAAAATAATAATCAGAAAATCATCAGTAGCACTTTATCTGTTCACCACATATTAATTTGTATAGCGTCATTGGATTTTTATCCCAACGAGCTCCTAAATCTGGGTCGCTGTTGGTGATGCGTTCATACAAATAATCTATATTGGGTTTAAACATCGAGTAGAACGAGTAGAAACCGATGTAGACCCTATTGATAACCCAAATGTGGAACCCTATGAGTTCTACATGATAAATAAGATTATGAGTATTATTTTTAATATGTAATAGTATGCCTAATTCACGGCTGTCGAGGACAACAGTAAAGCTAATCATTTTTTAGAATACAAATATTTATATATTGGTGGTGTACAATGGAATTCTATACTTCAAACAAAATATCGCCACCTCTACCCCGCAGTTTCAAGTTACATGCATCGTGCAGATCCTAGTATGAACGCATACGAAAAAAGAGAAAATAAAACAAACACAATACACACCTAGATGCCAATGACGTCAAACATAAACCACGTATCACAAAGTACAAGTGAAAGTGCGATACAACTTTATAGAGGGCGCCATTCAATTTAACCTCTTCCTTAAACGGTATTTATTAGTATTTACCACTACAGCTCTGACAGTGTAATTTGTTAAAACAAAATTAGAGAATGGTTATTTCTTTTATTTTCCCATTAATTTCACACGTTTAACCAGGGTAAGAATAAATACTTGACCTGCCCCATACATTTGCAGGGTTAAAGGGTCTAAGAAATAGACCGTTTTAACAGTGTAAACAATAAAGTATGCCTATTGGGAATGTATTTGCCCTTTGTCCATCCTCTTCACCATGCTAAGCTACTTAAGTTTTACTTAAGTACATGTTTATTACATGTCGTGTGTACACACGTTGCTAGCAGTTCATGTTAGTGGCCCGGCACTGAACAATGATAGCCAATAACAATGGATTAAAAAGGTATGCTAGCAAACGATGAAAACCTTTGTTTGCTTTGATCTCTCGGGAAATCTAGTTGCAAGTGATTGTATAATTATTATGTACAGCACATGTGACGACTCGACGCACTCATGGTTAGACTGATACCAGTACCGTTTCTGGGCACCGGACCATGCCGCCTAGCGTAAGGCTCCCTGCCCAGGTGTACGCGTAACGTCACGAACAGCGCCACCTCGCGTCGTGCAAAATTTGAAACATTTTTTTAAAATTTAATTAAAATAAAAATTCACTCAAGACACAAAATAAACTTAAAATTGTTTTATTCATATAAACTGATAAAATAACAATAAGAAATACATTAAAACAAAAACACACTTCATAGACCCTTTATATTCTTCGATCGTCCCCACCGCCTACATCCAAATGCGTTGATACACACTAGTACGTTTGAGCTCGCATTCGTTCATTTTGTTTTGACCTCTGTGACCAGCGGTCGCTTCGTCCTGTTTACTTTCGTTGTTCCATGCATCGTTGTTTCATCACTAAAAATGAGTAAATACGATTGATGCGCGTACACCAGAAACTTTGGTTATAAATAAATGTGCCGTTTAGCTTGTGTTTCTAAATATAAGAATATGTAAATCTCTTATCTTCAATCCGATTCCACTCCTGTCTAGACTCACTAGCAACCAAGATCGCAATGTCCTCAGCCGTGTTTCCCGCTGCCCACTCAACTGACATGACACGCTGAAACCTCCGTACACGGACTCCCATCACTCATCCATGTTTTGTAGGCCTTCACTGCAGCCACATGCATACACACTTTGGCTGATTATGCATCATGCCCCCTGAAACTCTTTGATTTAGTTGGCAACTTTGTGATCTACTGACGAGTGATAATTGGATAGGGAAAATAATAGACCTCACCGGTGTTTTTATATTGTTTTATCTGGTTGACAAGTATTTATGCTGACCGTGTTTCTCTATTACAAATATCTCTATTACAAATATGTATTAAATGTAAAATTTTCACCACATAAAAGTGAATAACCCTAAAACATTGGCATTTATATATGAGATAAGGTCAACATCCTTCAATTTATAATACCAAGGTCGGGGTAGGGGGGGGGAAAATTAGCTTCCCGTGGGGATGGTTGGTACACGTGAAGCCATATTTAATTGATAACGACACGGCCAATATAACAATTAAGGGCCATCTCGATATTAAAAGTATCCAAATAATGCTTGTTTTGATTGAATCCAGTGAACGATTGATTAAAAGACTTGATCGAACTTGAAAGAGAACTGAAATATACAATAAATGACATGCAGACGGCTTTGCCAGGTTCCACTGTCCTCGGAATTATTAAGCCCATCAAGGGGGTACTAACTATACAAATCCTAAATCCTATTATATCCGGCACGCACCTATTGAAAAAGCTTCAATGAAATTAAATGAAATGTCTACCAGTGAAACAAAATGCATATATAAGAGCCTTGATTGCCAGAATCAGGGAAGGTTCATTTTATATTTAAAATCGAATTAATGTACTTTATGTTTTTTAGTAGCCGGTTAACTCGTGTTAAATATCATGGAAGGTGTTGCTCAATTCATGGCAGAAATATCAGTATTCTTGTTAGTATTTACATGTTCTTGCAATGTTGCTATCGGTTTAAATGTTGCTGTCTTTGTGTACAAAACTGAGTATCTGAATATATGGACCGAAACCCGTTTAGTACCAGCCATTGAGATTGCCCAAGAAACCATTTCACACCGCGTGGAGTACGGCGCATATGCCAACTTCTCCCTGCAGTTGATTTACATTCCGGATGGTTGCGATTATTGGGGAGTGAACAGCGCTATGGGAGGAGCCACTCAGCTGTACTTTGAAGATGATGTAATTGCCTATTTCGGACCCTCTTGTAGCATTTCCTTGCTGAGCATAGCCGACTTTGCTGCCTCGGTGAATATACCTATTTTCTCGGGCAGTGCCAGCACACATGAACTGGACAATAAAGACAGGTATCCAACCCTGACTCAGACTGTCTACAAACCAAAAACAACGGGGTATTTCTTGAGGGAACTTTTCAGTCATTATGGTTGGGATTCCTATGTTTTGCTTGTAAAGGGTTACTTATTCTACCTTGCTAAAGGCGCCATCGAAAGCGGTCTACATGAGGCAGGAAAAAGAGGACGTACTATATATATTACTGATCACGAGTCTACTCTAAAAGAAGCTGCTATCAAAAGCCACAGTAAGTATGAATTGTCTAACATTTGTAAAAGACAATAGTTGTTTTGCAACTATCTTTGAATTAAGTTTGTTGACTAGTTTGTTAAGGATTGTTATCCAATATGAAAGCACACACTAGCCGTTCTATTATTAGATCATGATGCTGTGTAATAAACCATTTGTTTAACACATTCAACGGGGAAAACTGTTCCATTCTGTAATTCGTGCTCGTGACAGACCCGTATGGTTTGTGGATCACAGACCGGGAATTAGTTTTCATTTTTTATCGGTACAAATGCAGTTATGTAACATGCTCCTGGAAGTCAGCAGTTATGTTGTATATATACCGCACTTTCATTTGATTAGGACAATTAAACCAAATTAAATGGGCGCTTTCGTTGTTAGAGTAGATCATTTTAATATATTATGGGATGGGGGAATGGTTGTGTTATTTTGTTTAATTTAAATTTATCGTGTTGGCCTATAGCTTCTGGCACATTTTGTTTGATCACTGTAGTAAAACAAGTTTGTGTTGAATTGGCTATGTTTGTAACCAGACATGTGTAAAGGGAGTGGTGGCGAACAACACTTTGAAAAAAAGGAGCCCAGGAAATTTTCAACCGGAAAATATTTCCATTGATGTTACAAAATAGCTACCCCTTCCTTTCAAGGTTAAATATGGGGTAACATATTTCGCTGCAAGGCAATTGTGTTATTTCAAATTTCCTTCTAGAAAGCTTAGTTTTCTGAATTAGTTTTGTGATTTTGTTATCGGTACAAATAAAATAATGTAACACGCTCCTGAAAGTCAGCCGTTATGTTACATAGGCCTATATACCGCACTTTTATTTGATTAGGGCAATTTGACAAATTAAATAGGCGTTTGCGTTGTTCAGGTAGACCATTTTAATATGTTATGAGATATGGGAATGGTTGTGTTGTTTTGGTTAATTTTTGTTTTTGTCTTACATGTAGGCCCAAAGCTTCCGGCACGTTTTGTTTGTTCACTGTAGTAAAACAAGATTATGTTGAATTGGGTATGGTCGTAGCCAGAAATGTGTCAAGAGAGGGGCGGCAAACAACATTTTGAAAAAGGAGCCTAAGAAATTGTCACCGAAAAATATTTTCATTGAGGTTACGAAACAGCTACCACCTCCCTTTCAAGGTTAAATGTAGGGTAACATATTTCGCTGCCGGGCAAAGGTTTTGTTTCAAATTCCCTTCGAGAAAGCTATGAATGAAAGCGACGAATATCACGTTACGTTTCTAACCCAGGCCCACCAAACGTACTTTACCTTTATTTATTTATTTATTTTTGGTTATCAAACAAGTTCCTTTCCATCAAATCATTATTACATAATATTTTGTTCTTGTTTTTATTTATTTATTTGTTTTCGTTTACATATTGCCCTGAGTTCGGTATAAAATAGGGCCGATTTTTGTACTGAAGGAGAACAGCAGTTTGGTCAAGTTTAAAAGTCTAAAACTGTGAAATGATGTTATAGATGAATTGTCTGCAATAGACTACAGACATACTTAATTGGCTTCATTTATGAAACCACCAATTATCTTTGCTAAGTGCGATGCAGACAAATCGGTCAACTTTTATATATATTTATATCGGGCACCCTTAACAAATAGGGTGAATTCCCTATATGGAATATTATAATGGAAGCCTTTGGTTCTCTGTATATAAGATGCTTAATCACCCTTTACATATGGAAGTTTGCATATTTTGAATTTGGCTTCATTCGTCTGTTGACTGCGTCTGATTCAGATTGATATGATGAAAGGTGTGAATCATGTAATGATTGCTCTGACCATGTATGTTCTGATTGTAAAGGGTTACATATTCTAATTTGCTGAAGGCGTTATTGAAAGCGGTCTACATACGCAAGAAAAAGAGGACATACTATTATGATGAGATATAGCAATGATTACGAGTCTGTTCTAAAAAAGCTGCTTTAAAAAGCAGGGGATAAATATACAGTTATAGGCCACAGGAACTTCATTAAGTCTATAATTAGGTGTTCGTACGATAGCGCGAACACCTAATTATTATATACTTAGACCTTAACATGTAGTTGTACCTACATATTGTGGCATCATGCTGACCCCCTCAGATATCGAATTACACTAAATCATACCTCATGAATCATATCTCATATCTCATGCATCAGCTTAAAGATTTTGAATTACGTGACATTTCGTACACAGACATGACCCCAAACTGACCTCTCCTTCCGTCGATACCGGAAGTTTAAGTGTGGTTTTAAATTTTGCTTTTTATGGTCTCATGTCAAGCAGCATGGTCTATGTCAAACAGTAAATGCGACTGTCAAACTTGATAACACTACATGTCAGGCGGCATGGTCTAGGCCTATGTCAAGTAAATGGGCTGTCAAACTTGATAACACTACAATGTGTGTAATGTTAAATGTCATTCGAGCCAAAGTTTTTTTAATGAAAAGGTGCACTAAGATTTTGATAC
This sequence comes from Zoroaster sp. YZ-2022, assembly GCA_029582265.1. Lineage (NCBI taxonomy): Eukaryota > Metazoa > Echinodermata > Asteroidea > Forcipulatida > Zoroasteridae > Zoroaster > Zoroaster sp. YZ-2022. The sequence continues at coordinate 18,231,188 of CM055827.1, forward strand.
TGGCAGTGTACCACCACTAGTGTCCTAAATGTCGATGAGCACAGTTAACTGATCGTGTGGGAATTTCATTCAATAGTAATGAATGGCACATTTGTGTATATGTAGTTTGAGTAAAGCAAATACTGTTTTGTATACCTTTGTATACCTTTTAGTTTTCCTGTATTCAAAAGCCACAAATGTTATCAATTATTGAACAGATAATTGTCTGTTAACATTTACATTTTAAAGAGAATAAGTAAACAGCGAGAAGTGTATAAATGAAAATCAAATTATTGTACTGTAAAATCCCGAAGGGCTTTAAGAAAGATAAAGTATTTTCCGAGTAATTATGAATCCAATCCATGTACTTCCTCTGGTTTTAGAAGATTGTGAGAGCAAAATGTAACCTCCTGAAAAAGAAAATTAAATGCTAGCCACATTCTACTGATTAAAGTCACGACTTTTCGGTAATTTGAAAATTAAAAAGCCAGTAATCCCCGTTTGAAATTGCTATTCACCTAACTGAATGTGTAACTGTACGCGAACGGTGAGTCACAGACTGCATATTTCATGAAACTTTAACAACTTTTGGCTACTACACAAAATATCGTAAACATTAGCGCAACACATACCAATGCAAAATTGATACCGGTAGGTCTTTTGCATGTGAAATTGATATTGTTATAATAACAGATGATAAACCTTTGCAAAATATGAATATGACATCATCGATGATATGTTGATTGAACCGGAAGTTCACACGAACACCGTGTGTTTGTTAGTCAACAAACACTTATCTTATTATTTATTTTTAGAAAAAAATTACGATTATTGATTTTGAAATTAAGTATTGTTCAGATTTCCAGGAGGCATCAATGTGGAGGTCAACGGGCCAATTTAAGTTGTTGTCGTAGTGCGCGCTGACCCGTACCGGTACCGTACCGCTACGATACCTCAATCCCGTATCGAATTGTGTCCCGAGAAATTAACAACGAAACGCTGACATTTCTACACACTGCATTGGCCGGTGCACGCACTCTCCCCGGTTAAGGCGAGTGCGCAACAACCGAATTGCGACGAATGGTCAGGTTTTTGATCCGTGCGCTGTTCGTTGTAAGCAAGGCGATATATCTATGCCTTGGTTTATTCATAGAGAAAGCAACACAAATTTCTTCGACCATGAAACCGTTTCGACATGCCTTGGTAAAGGCTACGCTGTTTGGGGCAATAATATGAATATAAACATAATTATGATAACCCATGTTTAATACGAAGAAATCTTTTAAACTATATAATAATGGACATTGAATGACCAACGTTTTATGAGGAAATGTTCACAAAACATTTTATGAGGAAATGTTCACAAAACATTTTGTTGATTTTTGTACATTTCATTCACTTTGTCAACGGCATGGGGTCCGTATCCAGCTTAACGGCCACGAATGCTTCAGAAATTTAGATTATTTTGGAAGTATCAATACTATAGCCAGTGGCGTAGCCATGGTGTGTGTGGGGGGTGTGGGGTATCAGGTGGTTCAAAAGAAAAATAATCAAAATTTAAATATATTATATATATTGTAGATAAATTAAGTTTAGTCTCCGTCTCCGTCTCCGTCTCCGTCTTGGAAATAGTGTGTTTGGGGTGCTGTTGCTTTAAGAAAAAGTGAAATAGTTTCCAATTTGAATTTAGGAAATAATACCTTTTCTTAAACTCCACGTTAGAATAATACGAAAAACCTGAATGCCGATAGTGGTAACGTTGTGGAAAGGACAACTATTATGAAATGGAATGCACTGACGATATGCATAACGCTCATGTTTTACTTTTAGACATCATTTGTCAAGGATCTATGTGTGAAGTATATAAAACAAACATTGGGTGCCTTTGTTTAGTAAAATTTGAAATACAAATATTGGGAAAAAATACAGTAATCTATAATTATGTGTGTTATAATATAAACACATAGTGAGTGCCATTATGTCGTTAAATGAGAACAATTATATCACTCGATATCATCTGGACTGTTGGGGTGCCATTACCGAGCGGTCTAGCGCATCAGACATTCTGATGGCTGAGTCGTCAGAATGTGGGTTCGAATCTTGGCCGCGACCATGGTACTTGTGTCCTTGGGCAAGACACTTCACTGTACAGTGCTCCTCTTCACCCAGCAGTGGGAACCTGTGAGGGTAGAGGTTGATATTGTGGTTGAAAAAGCTTCTGATGCGCTGCGGTAGCTCGGGGTTTTTACTCCCCAGGGAGCTGAGAAAGTTTAAGGATTGATATTGGCCCAATGACCAGGGATAATAATTTAAATTCACCACAGACGTACAGGGACTTGTCAAACAGTTTAAATCTCTGCGCAGTAGTAACCAAATGTTTTTGGTGGGGGGGGGGGGGGAGGGGTTGAGCCCGTTGCCACCCACACAATTTATTTTCGGGACAATAATTAATTTCTGATCGATTAATATCATGCTTTTTTAGTTATATGAGCTATTTAACTTTAACAAGTTAACCGACCGTATAACGTCGACTGTGCATTCAGTTCCAACGTTGATTAAAGGTTTGGAAATCGCGAACGTGTTTTAACTAAAGAAAATGCAAAGAGAAATATTAGAAAATCAAAGAAGAAGAAAATTAAATTGGGGGACAAAAAAATCCATTATATAGGGGTTTGGTTCCGTCTCTGCCAAAAATGTTTCTTTTGATTTCTGCACAGCCTATACATTATAAATTCAAGGGCGTTTCCCTTCTAGACAAATACGAAATGTATTTCAACTGAATCACGCAGAAGCTTTTATAAACAAAAAAAATAATGGTTTCTTTGAAAGGCAATTATCGTATAGACTTCTTATAGGATTTATCATCTGGGGAATTATTCGGTCAACTGAAGGCTCCTGCTTGAGTTCAATATGAAGGGCAGAATTTGATTCAATGTGAATCTGTTCGGAAGTTTCAAGGACGGTTTTCATTTGACAAATTGATGTCAATCCGTCCACATGTTGTATACTGAATCGCTTTAACTTTAAGTTTTGTTCATTTAAAATCAGCTTCACGTTATATGATACACCACCTCTGGCTTATAAGGGTTTATATCATGGAAAGTGTGGTGTATTTCATTAAATATGTGTCAGTTTTATTGTTAACAGTAACATGTTCTTGTACTGTCGCTACAAATGTAAATGTGGCCATCTTTTTGTCTAGAATCTATCCAGTTGGGAATTTATTTGAAGATGTGCGCATTCTCCCAGCTGTTGAGATTGCCCAAGAGACCATCTCGCAACGCGTGGTGAGCGGCGAGTATGCCAACTTCAGTCTGCAGTTGGTTCATTCACAAACAGGTTGTAGCGTGACTGTACAATCCGCTGTAGGTATTGCCGCTAGACTGTACTTTAACAGTGATGCAGTTGCCTATTTTGGACCGGCCTGCAGCAACAGTTTTCTGGGTGTAGCCGACTTTGCTGCATCAAAACATGTACCGATTTTCTCGGGTACTGTATTGTCCTTTGTATTCGAAAACAAATACAGGTACCCCACGCTTACTCAAACTGCTTACAAATCAATAACGACGGTGTTCTTCGTGAGGGAACTATTCAAACTCTATGGTTGGACATCCTATGTTTTGTTGGAAAAGGGTCAACCATTAATTTTAGAAAGAGACGTTATCGAATACCATTAAGATGGCTTTTGATGAGAAGGATTTTGCGTCTCCTCTAAAAGAAGCTTCGTTGAATGGTCGAGGTAAGTAAATTAACGACATATCTCTAAAACTTTGTAAATGAGGTGTATGATGACATATCCTAAAATTGTTGGTGACATTTTTATATTAAGAAGAAAATCACAGTCGTCTTGAATGTTAATTATTATAAATATTCTCCAAAACAGTTAAGAAAGATAATCTGATCTGATGGAACGCGATCACACTTGCATGGATGACACACAAGAGCTGGTCTTTTGAAGATAATACTGGGTAGCGTGTATGCGCGTTGGGCTCTTGCAATCTACGCGCAACACGCGGCCTAGCTGGAATCAGAGTGACGATACTTATTTCGAGTCACACTGACTCGCACACTTCGTGAGTGTTTCGTATGGATATCTCCAAAATCAGAAATTGGATCGTAAAAACATGAACAAACTTAGTTTCTTTTTGCTCAGTGCTTTCCGAGTGTCTGTGAAAAAACTACACAGGCGACTCGGGCGCGATTCGAACGCACGACCTCCTGCTTACTAGTGCAGACGTCTTAACCTCTCGACCACCGAGCTTGCCCGATGACGATTGGCTGGCTATAATCCTATATAGCAGCGGGTGCCGCGATATTTATAGTTTAGATTGGTGAAATTCTTGCGTCGGGAGATAAACAATTGATTTAAATTTTGCCCTACACCGACGTGTGTATAGCACTGTATGCTCAGTGCTTTATCTCCCGACGCAAGAATTTCACCAATCTATATATATTGCGGAACCCGCTACTATATAGGATTCTAGCCGGCCAATCGTCACCGGGCAAGCTCGGTGGTCGAGAGGTTAAGACGTCTGCACTAGTAAGCAGGAGGTCGTGGGTTCGAATCCCGCCCGAGTCGCCTGTGTAGTTTTTTTCACAGACACTCGGAAAGCACTGAGTATACAGTGCTATACACACGTCGGTGTAGGGCAAAATTAAATCAATTGTTTATCTCCCGACGCAAGAATTTCACCAATCTATATAGTTTCTTTAATTTAAAAAATGCAATGTATACGTCTATGTGATTGAACGTGACGTCACATGGATTTGTATTACTATAAACACAATAAATGTTACATCACATTTGTGTGTGCAAACATTTTACTTTCCATCTTCTAATTGTCTCTATTGACAAAACAGGGAACCCGCCGATGAAGTCCTATCGGTCATTTGTTAGACACAGTCACGGGAATCCAGAGACTGCAAGTTCATGTCCCCCTCTATTAAATTTTCTTTGTTCCTTCACTTTGATAATTATGTTATTAAAAGGGTTGTAACCTCTTCTATATAATTAATTATCCTCAGATTACCGATTCCCAGGTTTGTAACACAGAACGTTATGAGATTTGTTTTTGTACACTCGTCAATGTAATTCTTCAACATAAGTTCACAAAAGGAATGTTTCAAATGTAACAGGAAAGTGTTTCGTTTACATTATATGAGTATGTCTTCCATGAGTGAATTCTCAGTAAAAAGGAAAACAAATTCATTTTGGTCCAAAAAAGGTGTCATAAATAAACGGCAATAGCCCCCTCTTGTGTTGATCTTCTTTTGATCAGGATGCGTATACAGAAAATATAAATGATCACACATTTACATAAAATACAGGCGTAAAGTCGATGATGGTTTCAAATAAATATGCCTCCAAATGTTCTGCTTGACTCTATATGTACCACGTGCTATCGGTTTATTAAAATTAGTGAAATGATTCCCAACATTAATTTATGTCATCCTAAGTCAGACATTCCACGTTGGAATTAATAAGAGGAAGAATAAGCAGAACCATTTCACGTTATCGACACAATGATATAAGTTGAAACCTTCACTGGTTGGGTATTGCACATTACTATATCTTACAAATATGGATGCATTTACAGACATTTTATCACAAGTGTATAGGAATATACTGGCATTAAGACAAAACAATGTTGTGCTAAGTTTAATAGCCAACTGATAAAATGTTACGGAAAAAGATGTTTACTAAAATGGTACAAAATTAGTACGTCTCCCAACGGTGACCGCACCAAGTATGTCTTCTTGAACTATTTACATATTGATTAAAATATGAGGGGGTACAATGATAACCCACCTCCTTGCCTGGAGAATGGTCAACAACAAGTAGGTGAATTCCTTTTGATGTACTCAAATATAAAAGCTTCAAGGACAAAAACGATACTTCTGAATATCAGAAGACCGCTATGTATAAGATGATGGATCACTTTGAATGGTTTAAACCCTCCTAGAAAGTAGTATTATTTCTGAATCGCGAGACTGATGTGAATACGCAGCTGTACGCTCATTAATTACAACCAAGTTTGTTAATAGTTTGATGAAATTCTTGTGTCGGGAGATAAACAATTGATTTAATTTTGCCCTACACCGACGTGTGTATAGCACTGTATGCTCAGTGCTTTCCGAGTGTCTGTGAAAAAACCACACAGGCGACTCGGGCGGGATTCGAACCCACGACCTCCTGCTTACTAGTGCAGACGACCTATCTGGACATCCTCATTTAAATCTAACACCATTTGTGGCGAACATCCTACGAACCTATAACCCACATTCTGCCTTGGTCCTGAAGCATCCCAGCAATCCAAGGCCAATGGATAGCAGGAGAACTCGACAAAATTATTTTCCAAAATCACCAAAAAGGCTCAGGCAACGCCATGATCTGCATGGAACAGGATTACCAGCATCGCCCCCTAACAGCACGCTGACCACCCTCTTTCCTTTACAATATATCTGGGAGTTTAGTAAGTGATACGGAAATGCTTTTTTTTGGCATTTGTGGTACAAAAACGCATTTTCTATCCAGAAATGTTTGTTCATAAAATAAACAATCCTTCTTCTACATCTAAAGCACCACTGGACACCGTCCGTTGGCAATTCGTCGTCGTGAAAGCAATGTATTAAAATGCACCAAAAAAAGAATCCAGTAAAGTTGCATTATACTCTTAAAGTTATATTTTGAAATTCCCTTTAACGATTTGAACTGGTGACACCTCCAAACATTTGTCCCTTCAATCGGTTAAAGTTAAATTCAATCTAAAGCTTTTAGAGATTAGAGCGTTTGCCCTGTGCAGTAGTTCTTTTCAAACCACGTGCAATCGTTTTGGTGGAGAACCGTAGGCAGCAAGATGGTACAATTTAGCAAGTTTGTGCGAAGATTACTGGGCTTAGTCGGTGTTTTGCATCAAGTTAACTCAGGCACTTAGTCAGTATTTCATGACACAATGTACAAAATTAACATCTTTAACAATATCGACATCTTTATTCAACATCTTGATTTTGAAAGTGAACCAGATGACGAAGCTGTGACGTAACTGCAAAACCATCTTAGTCTACTGGTTGAGTGTCTGCGTTAACTGTGGTGATGTAAAAGCTTGACACATCCGTTTGTAGGTTGGTGAAATTCTTGCGTGGGGAGATAAACAATTGATTAAATTTTGCCCTACACCGTTTGTCTTTATTGTTAAAGTGTCCATTGTATGTTTAACAATAAACTGTTTTATCAGTTATGCAACAAAGGTAGACTTAGCTGTGTTTTCGTTGAAAAGTACTAACTCTATTATATTCAGAGAGCCGTATATTGCCAACCCTTCAGATTGCTAGGGAAACTATCAATTAAATAACTTTCCTGATTTTGTATTGTTTTACCTTTCTTGAAAATAACAGTAGATCAGTAATCAATAGCCAGTAGATCAGGCAAAATCACATTTAGGGAAAACCCAAAACCATTCGATACTTCATGCTACAGTCACACGTCACGAATTTTGATTGCGAATGCACAACGGATGTCCAGCGGATGGTCATCCGTAGTCACGTAATGATACGTTGGGGAGGTCATTTTGTAGGTCTTAATTTATATGGGATCCCTTAAAGGGCCCATGGG
>CM055827.1:18239278-18255506 GCA_029582265.1 Zoroaster sp. YZ-2022
TGTTTTTTTTTACATGTATAGGCGGGGACCAAATTTCCCATTATACAAAGTATGGTGGCTCACAAATCGGGCAAACGTTCAGACCCCTATATGTGAAAAAGTGTGGCTGCAATTGGACATCGTTTCATAGCACACACAAAAATTAAAATGCCCACGCGCAGGTCTGAGGCCTATAATAATGTTCTGTTTGTCATGTTACCTGTCTTGGCAGTGAGAATAAAGCCAGTGTTTGTCATTTGTTGTTTATATGCTATACATAATTGACACATTAATCTCGAATTAGCCCGCGGAACCTCGCTGTAATCATCGGGATATTATTTTCTACAAAACCATACAAACGAACACACGTGTACCGTGTATTGTGCATGCAGTACATGTGAAGGGAAATGTATGCTAAACCGTATAGGCTCAAGTGTGCACTGTAGGCCTAAAGATTGACACTTTATTGAAGATGTTTAGACGTATTTTACTTCATTGATATAAGTTGTTGATTGAATAAAATAAATGAAAAACAAGTGATAACATGATGGGAGGTAAATAAATGACTACTGAAGACCAGAAACTCGCAAACAGATCTGTCAAACGTGCCGATGATCCACGTGAGTATAGTGTTAACGCTACACAAATTGCGTCATTGTTTTTGTTGGTGTCCGCATCTCAATTCAAAAATGTCATTTACAAAACAGGGAACCAGGTAGTTTTTCATCAATTTGCTCCAGAAATTATGGGGGTTGTGTGGAAAGTATAGAAAGAAGCGATTGTAGTTTGAGTGGTTCGTTTCAATATGAAAATTTGCAGACGGTTGAAGCTGTTACACCTGGGACAATTCATTTTTCTCCCCAGGACGGGGGGTAATTTACACTCTTATAATGGGTCTTGGAATTTGGTAATTTGGAAGAAGATATATTTTGTATACGCCCTGAAAACTAGTAATTGCTGCTGCTTAGTTATTTGGTCGCTGTCATTGTCACAAACAATTTGTTAAAATCACGGACTCCAGTGTATTACAACGTTGCGCATGAAAACGTTACTGATTCTATGTTGACTACTCTGGCAACGCTTGCATCAGTAAGGAGAATTTAAAAATTACATTCGTGAAACATTTTAAAATTCCCTTTTTACGGAGTAAAACATTTTAAAAAAAACATGTACTCTTTAATGATTACACACATAATAAACATAATTTGAGTCAAAATAGTTATTTGGTTTTGTTTTACGGAAATTTTGCGATAATTTGTTCAACACTTTACAAATTCTTAATACAATTAACAGTGTCACTATAACCTCGTTCCAGCCGTTTGTATAAATTATTTTAATTAAATGTTAATTAATGCAATGCCTTTACCAGTAATAGCCCACAGCTTCCAGTACGACTGATTGTGTTGAAGACTAGACATGTAGCATACACTTTACAGTACAAGGCATGTACATGTACAGTATACACTATATTATATTATGTATTACGTATAGATTCGCGACAGCATTATTATTTTTTCCGTCACAAAAGTATTCGGCTGCCGTGGCTGAATTGACCAGAAAAATACATGTAATAAAACAACATAAAATACATGATGACTTGCAATGTCGTCAAGTCAAATTTACTGAAGTCAAGTCAAGTCACAAGTCATTTTTGTCCAAGTCAAGTCAAGTCGCAAGTCACAAAAATTGGCGACTTGAGTCGGACTCGAGTCAACAATAAACCATTTCAAACTTGTGGTAAAATGTATGTAAATGCCTACTTTAGAATTAAGTGACACCATGTCATTTTCATATAGATCTGTGATCATTTATGTTTGTTGAGATGACCAATAGTGTAAAGGGGCTTTAATATAATAGTTTCTTCTTTCCAAATCATAGAATGGTAGCCTATTAAATATATAAATGTTTTATTAATATTACAGTACGGTTCTTTAACGGATGCTCACAACCTGCGACATATGTTCATCAAAGTTGCTCAATACGAGGTAATTAAGGAACTTAGTACCAGCGGTTTTGTTTTATCAAACAATGCAAGGTGTACATGCCTTTACTTATGATTATGTTACGTTCAAAACACCAGAGATTATCCATCAATATTACTTTGATATCATGAGCCAAAATGCCTGAATGAATTCATCAACTACATTAATTCATTCCATCCCACCATCAAGTTCACTGCTAACTACTCTCCTAATAGCGTGAACTTCCTAGACGTCACCATCCACAAATCTCCCCCAGGGCATCTCACTGACACTCATCAATACCTGCCACCCCAAGCACTGCAAAGAGGCTATTGCCTACAGTTAAGCCCTCCGTATAAGACGTATCTGTTCCACTGATACCTTATACAGGAGACGGTCGTCTGAACTGAGGCAACACCTTGTATCTCGGGGTCATAGCAAATACAGGGTCCAACTAGCAATCAACAGGGCCCTGAGTACCCCCGTAGCACCCTCTTGGCTACCCCAGGTAACGAGAAAACCCCTCCCAACAGAGTTCCCTGGTCACTACCTATCACCCCAGATTACACAAACTTTCATCTATCGTAAATGATAATATGACTATTTTACACTCCTCTAACAGATTACGCTCAGCCATCCCTGAGCCCCTTTGATTGCTTTCCGTCGCTCCCGCAACTTCGGCGATATGCTAGTTCCGGCTAGGACCCAGCACCAACAGTGACCTTAACTCATTGATCATGAGTCACAGGTGTTGTGTACCCGCTCGAGATGCAAAACCTGTTTGTATCTCAAACCTGCTCAGAAGGTGAAAAGCCACAGTACTGGCCTCACCTACACGATCAGAACTAAATCCCAGTGTGACACACCCAATGTCATATTATGTAATCTCATGTAAAAGATGTGGGATACAATATGTAGAAGAGACAAAGACCAAATTGTGTCTCCGCTTTGCAAACTATGTATCCACTTCAACAGCCCTAATCATTGTATTAAGGATGTAGAACTCATTGTAATTGAAGCCTGCACTGGTGATGACACACATCGCAAACTTAGAGACCTTATCCCTATAACTTTTTTCTTTATAATGTTCGAAATTCAGGGTCGTCTGGTTGCTCTCAAGACCATGAATAATGCTAAACTTGACTTGACGAGGAGCGTGCTGCTAGATTTCCGCAATGTGAGTTGGTAATAATTTTAGAGACACGTTTTGCCTAAAAATATTATGGTCAAAACACAAATTTAAGATGCTTTGAGTGTTTTGTTTTTTTGTTTTTGTTTTTGTTATTATTGCATATTGAGCGTGTGTGAGCCTTTTAATTGTTTTAATATTATAGTTGTTTTCATCTTCTTCTTGTTGTTTACTTTTCCAAGGGTGATTCCCGCTAATTTTATTTTAAATCTGAAAATGTTCCCTGAAAGAAAGGAAAAGCATCTAGTTTAAAATGAAATAGTTAACAAAGTACTGTCAAAATAATAATAATAATAATGTGTGGATTTATATAGCGCACGTATCCACCAACTAAGTGGTGCTCAAGGCGCATTATATTATTATCCCTGCTCATAAGGCTCATAAGGCTCATAAATCATTCCTGAAACCATCTCAGCTTCCTGGGGAGTATACAGCTCAATTGCTGCCATTTCTAGCGCATATAGAGCAAACCAACTCTGCCTTCACAGGTACCCATTTAACCCCTGGGTGGAGAGAAGCAATTATGATTAAGTGTCTTGCTCAAGGGCACAAGTGTCACGGCCGTGATTCGAACCCACATTATGTTGCTAACACCAGAACTTGAATACGGTAAGCTAAACCGCTCGGCCACGACACTCCATGGAAGAACGGTAATTATGTAGTTAAATTAATTTAAGGAGTTGCCGCCTTGTTGAATAAAGTTGCGTCTATCTGTGTGTTCACTACACATTGGCGACGAGGACCGTTGAAATGGCTCACCTTTCACCGCATCATCCATTCATTAATACTCTTGGAACTCCTCCAATGCCATGGAAACAGTAGCAAATCCTGTTTGAAACATAATATGATCGCTTCTGGGACGGAAGATTTCACCGACGGGCAATATTGCTTTATTACCTAGAGGGCCGGAGGGAAAACACACTTTTACGACATTGCCTCCATCCCACACATACAGTTCGGACATCGCTGGTGAAACTTCAACCAGCAATCTATCTGCTTCAGGTACTTACGGTGAGACTTTGGCTAGATTACAACTAAACACAGTGTATGCCAGCTGTGAATGTTGTTCAATTATATAAATTTAGGCAGCGACCCCCACACATTAATGAATCGATTGATGAATACATCAGTGCACTGCGTGCATTTTCAATTGCATGTGACATTGCCACACTGCTGGATGAAATGATACGGGATCAGTTGGTGGAGAAAACATCATCTGCTCCTGGAACAAACCCTTACGCTGGCTACTGTGCCGGAAATTTGAGTCAGCATGAATCACAATCAATCATGCGTGAATCACAATCAATAACTCAGGCTTCGAGATCTGTTCAGCTGAACTGTCAATGCAACCTACTCTCATGATGACTTCGAAAAAGCCCAATACAGGCAAGTCTAATAAGAACAAGTCACAAGCTATACGCGCTCCCTCCTCCCATTCACAAAATCACAGTGTTTACGCTGTGGGTCCTCTAACCATATTTGTCCGGCAATAAACGCTACCTGTTAAGGATGTGCTAAGAAAGAACATTATGCTCGGGAACGCAAATCTTCTGCAAATGTCGCATGTCGTAAGATAAGGGTGGACAACTCCGACTCTGAATCAGACGAGGAAACACAACCTTAATAATAATAATAATAATGTGTGGACTTATATAGCGCACGTATCCACCAACTGAGTGGTGCTCAAGGCGCATTATATTATTACCCCTGCTCATAAGGCTCATAAGGCTCATAAATCATTCCTGAAACCATCTCAGCTCCCTGGGGAGTATACAGCTCAATTGCTGCCATTACAGCGCATATAGGGCTAATCAACCAACTCTGCCCTCACAGGTACCCATGTGGAGAGAAGCAATTATGGTTAAATGTCTGCTCAAGGACACAAGTGTCACGGCCGGGATTCGAACCCACATATCTGCTGCTAACACCAGAATCTTGAGTCCGGTAAGTTAGACCGCTCGGCCACGATACTCGGCCACGACACTCCACCTTAACATGTGACGTCATCATATGCCGCACTACACGTATATTTTTGATCTTCGACACTGGGTACCCATTTCCATCCTACCGTTGTCTATATTTTATAGATATTTCTGTTTGGGATACTTCTACAGCCATCGCCCATTAAATTTACTATAAATTATACCTGCATGAACATATTTCAGTACTAGGTTATCATGCGTACTGCTGTTCGTCACGCATGTACTAATACAATCGCGGTGGAAAGAGATTTATATATGGTGGATAGAGGTGATTCTATTCTCGGACTGGACCTCATTCGGTCACTCGAGTAGCACTTGACGGAGAGCTCCGATTCGTCATTTGTCTTCTGATCTCCCGTCAGCTGCTATTTTTTACCAGAGAAGGTTTGCCTCAAGAACTTATTACAGACAATGGTACCGGTACTCAGTTTGTCTCAACCAAGTTTTGAAAATTCCTTGACAATCTTTGGTATCAAGTCTCCACTGTACTATCCAAGAGCAAATGGTGAGGTAGAGCGTTGGAATAGGGTCTTTAAACAAACTCTTCAACTCGCTGCACTAGACAAGAAATCATGGAAAATTCAGCCATTCACCTGCTGACAGCATATCACTCAGCAACAGGCGCATCTCCTTCCAAACTCTTTACATGATTGCCAGAATGAACATTCGCCATGATTCCCCGAAACAGACTTATGATCCGTTGATTCGTGATCGTGTTTCCCATAAACAAGCCAAATCATGCAAAACCACAGATGTACCCAAATGCACCGCAGCGAATTGTTCAGGTAAAAGGTCCATTTACGAATACAAGATGGTAGGGTTTGGAATGCATCCAATTCACTGTTTGTCCTTGAATCGGTTGATTCATGTCCTCGAGTCATGTGTCAAGCTCAACCTACTTTCCGTTCAAGTAGCCTCGTAGATCTCCAGTGTGGTTTAATGACTTTAAAATGTAAACATACTGTTTGATTACATTGCTCTGACATCAACACTTGGTACTTGGATTCATTCAACTTGGACTGATTTCCTCAATGTTTCATATACCGTACCCCCATATTTACATTGATTTGAAGTGTATCTCCTGGTTAAGTTTCTTGTGATATTACGTGTTCACACTAGTATTTGATAAGGTCTACTATTAAGAAAAGAGTTTATAAATGTTTGTATTTCATTTATTGATGCATAATCTTAAATGTGAATATAGTTTAATGTTTGCTTATGCTTTATTCTACTCTCATGAAACCCCTTCAGAAAGGGGGATGTTGCAGAGCCTTCTCTTTGGAAGAGGCAAGGAGTTGCTACTATGTTATAATGAAGTTGTGTTGACCTTAAACTACTTGTGTTTGTGTTCACTACACTAAAGTGCTGTCATTTTTAAGAAAGTGAAATCAGTTACCAGTTTAAAATTAGTGAAGAGTTTTCTGTTCTAAATTCCACATTATTTTTTTTTCTTCTCATAAACGACACATAACATAGCAAGCTGAAACTTCCATAGGTTGGTTGTTTCATGTATATTACTGATTACAACTACTAGAATATTGCATACTCAGAAGCAGTTTTGGCAACATTACAAATGTTATACCCTTCCCCTTAAAAATGCCTGCACAATTATAAAAGAGCATACGCAGTCCCTGAGAATATTACTTTATAATTTGATTGACAGATGCGTCGTCTTGAGCACAGCAACCTTGTCCGTTTTGTGGGTGTGTGTATCGACGGACCTGATGATAGCAAACACATGATCATCACAGAGTATTTCTCAAAAGGAAGTCTGCAGGTAACGGCTCGTCCATTTTCTGCTTTTTCAAAAATCAAACTGCAATATTATTGTTTGTTGTCACTTATATTCCAATATCAAATAGTTGTTGTCTATATGAAAACAAAAATATAAATAAATAAAACACATTTATTGTATTTTGCTATAAAAAAAATCAAATAATATGTGGGCTGATTTTATAAGGAGAATATTTATTTATAAATTGAGGGATAATTGTCATGTTACCGGTACTATCTGAAAACGATTTCCACAAGTAGAGGCATGGTCTATATGTTTCGATATTTTGCGGTTGTTGCGTTTTCACGTAGTAACCCAGTTAACATTATGCTATACAGTTGTCAGAGGCTCAAAGAACAACATTATTTCAATAATAAGAAAGTTCAGAATAGTCCATAAAGTGGACGAAAAGAGATACCCATTTCAAACGCCATTTTCTTTAGGTGCTTACTTTGTTCAGTGGTTAGTTACGTTCTACTTCATCTTCCAAATACCGGTAACGAGAATAATAATCATTTTTTATGAACATTAGAATTAAGGAATATTAGACCGCGACAGATCTGAAAACTATTACTACTGGAGACGTAAACAACATATGGCCAACAATCACTGAAATTAAATTCTTAGAAAGGGGGATGGGGGAAGTGACAAATACTTTGAAGATTTTTTTGGGGGTCCCCATTTAATTGGACTGCATTTCATTGCAATATTTATTTTTTTATAAAAGTTATATTGTCTGATTTCTTTCATGTTATGTTATAATTTATTTTTAATATTACGGGGTGTAATACAAAGGACAAATGTAATCATCCGTGTGCTCTGAGTATAGGTGTTTTTTTTGGCCATTACCGTTTCCCTCCCCCGTCATAAATATTGGGGACATGTCCCCCTCCATGTCCCCCAGGATCGCCGCTCATGCATCTAACGCTTTACGCCACTGCGTCGTCTGACAATCTGGAAAGAACCTTTCGCACGGTGAATATATTGTAACGGTGCCCCTTCCTTGACAAATTTCGCCTGATTACAACAAAAAATACGTGGTGTTTACATATTTAAATGAAATAAATACCAGTGTTCAGCAACTCTTTTCCTAAAGGATATTCTGGAGAATGACGCACTTAAGTTGGATTGGGACTTCAAGAGTTCCCTCTTGATAGATGTCATCAAGGTAAGAAGAGTAGTCATTCTATAATTATAATATATATATAATTTTTTTAATATAAGTAGTTTGTTTTTCTGTTACCAAAGTGTCTCTCTTTTAATACCCTGCCCCATTACTTTCCACTTATATAAACCACATGTTGCGACTTCGTGCTCGACAATATTGACCAGTAATACATGGTTTTCTTTACATTTTTTTTTAGATGTTTGGGTACAACCCAAACACCTCTTGTTTTTGTTAGATTTTTGTATTATTATTATTTTATTTATTTTTTTCCCTCCCTTACGTTCTCGGGGAATTTACTCATTGAAGGGATTAATGTATCAACTTGAAAATTGGCACAAACATTGGTCTTAATATGTAGATGAATCTAAAACCTTAAAAATCATAAAAACATCATCAGTTCCGGCTCTATGGGCTAAAACAATGAAAGTTGACAGGTCAATAACTGATGTTCAAACTTATAACTTGTAACATTTTTATGATATGTAGATGTACCCAAAATTCATACATAATCAATCCGTTCAGGTTTAATGGGCTAAAACAATGGAAATGTAAAAACAACAATAACATCTAAATGGAATGACGTAGAGACTTGTAATTTTGCACAAATATTTGTCCCGATATGTAAATATATGTAAAATCATAAAATCCATACAAACATAATTAGTTCCGCTATTATGGCCTAAAACAATGAAAATTAAAAAGCCCTATAACTCCCTAACAAAATGGTGCTCAGACTTGTAACTTGGTAAAAACATTAATATTATGATATGTATATGTACCTTAAATTGAAATACAATCCATTGGTTCCGGTTTAATGGGCTAAACAAATGGCAAAATTCAAAGCCCAATAACTCCCAAACGAATGGATTTACAGACTTGCACTATGGAGCAAAAACATTAGTCTTGATATGATGATGTATCTTAAGTCATAAAAAAATCATTGAAGCGTGACCGGTTCCGTTATCATGGGTTAAAGCAATGAAACAATTTTAAAAGCCCTATAACACCCGAACAAAATAATTTAGAGACTTGTACTTTTGCATAAATATTTGTCCCGATATGTAGATATCATACAATCCATACAAACTTCATTGGTTCGTTATTATGGACAAAAACATGAAAATGAAACAGCCCTATAACTCCCTAACGAAATGAGGTTCAGACTTGTAACTTGGTACAAAAATGTATTATGATAGGTAGATGCACGTAAAATTCATAAAAAGTCCATCCGTTCCTTTGCTAAAACAATGGAAATGTAAAAGCACTATAACTCACTGACGTTCAGAGTTGTAACTTGGCACAATAATCGACTGGACTTACTGCTGCGTGTTAAGGAACCTTGGTGGTCCTGTGGTTAATGCGTGTGACTGATAATTGGAATGTGATGAGTTCGAGATACGTCGTGAACATGACCACCCTAATTTTATTGCTTTTCTTTATTTTCTTTTTTATCCATTCACGGCTCTCATCCGCGGCAAGTAATACGTTTCGAAAAGCTATTTTTATTACACTTACTGACTTACAGACTTGTAACATTGCACAATAATTTACTGGATTTACTGAGACACGTTAAGGAAGCGCGGTGGTCCAGTGATGAAATTGTCTGACAGTTTATCATGATGTCGTTAGTTCGACATCCGATGTGAACATTACTGCGGCAATTTTGTTGCTCTTCTTGTAATATTGAACAATTATCGACTGGATTTACAGTGGTGAATTAATCTCACTGATTATGTGAAGGTTCTGAGTTCGAGATATGGCATGAACATGAACGCACTAAATTGATTACTTTGCTTTATTTTCTTCGTTATCCGTTCATAGATATTATCCGTGGACAATGAAATCAGTTCCAAAAAAATGCCTGAAATGTTTACATCAACGACTTTAAAATGTTTTACTTTCCGACTTTTTACCAAAACCAAACCAAAACATCTTACGTTTGTAACCCAACAAACGTACTTCTCGTTTTATTTTTGTTTTTGCTTTTGTTTTTGTTTTTGTTTTTTTAAATAAATTGTATTCGAGGACTGAACTTTAATACCAATTAGGGCACACTAGCCGTTGATTCTGATGAGATGGTGATAAGTAAACTGCCACTTGGAGTGCCAAGGTCGAGCGGTTTAGTGTTCGGATTTGTGTTCTGACGGCCGAGTCGTCAGAATGTGGGTTCGAATCCCAACCGCGACCATGGTGCTTGTGTCTTTGAGCAAGACACTTTACCATAATTGCTGCGAGGGCCGAATTGAACCCAGCCACTGGGGATGTACAAGCCAGTGCGTGCTTATAGTGCCGGTCCCAAGCCCGGATAAATGGGAGGGTTGCGTCAGGAAGGGCATCCGGCGTAAAAACCTATGCCAAATCAAATATGCGGATCATGATCCGCTGTGGCGACCCCTAACGGGAGCGGCCGAAAGAGGACAACATTTGTGTTCTGACGGCCGAGTCGTCAGAATGTGGGTTCGAATCCCAACCGCGACCATGGTGCTTGTGTCCTTGAGTAAGACACTTTACCATAATTGCTTCTCTCCACCCAGGGGTAAATGAGTGCCTGTGAGGGCAGAGTTGGTTGTTGTGTTTGATTAGCCCTATATGCGCTGTAATGGCAGCAATTGAGCTGTATACTCCTCAGGGAGCTGAGATGGTTTCAGGAATGATTTATGCGCCTGATGAGCAGGGGTAATAATATAATGCGCCTTGAGCACCAGTTTGGTGGATACGTGCGCAATATAAGTCGTCGTCGTCGTCGTCGTCGTCGTCGTCATATCATCATCATCATCGTCGTCGTCGTCGTCGTCGTCGTCGTCGTCGTCGTCGTCGTCGTCGTCGTCGTCGTCGTCGTCGTCGTCGTTGTTGTTGTTGTTGTTGTTGTTGTCACGAAATCCGGTGTGGGTGTGATTTTACTTTAGACAACGCGTTCTATGATTTTGTATGCAGGGATTGAGTTTTCTTCACCACAGTGAGCTCGGCGTTCATGGCAGAATGCGCTCATCCAACTGCGTGGTAGATAACCGGTTTGTTGTCAAATTAACCGACTTCGGTCTACACACATTCAGGGATGTCTCGTCAGACGAGAGTGACGGACTGATAAAGATGAAGAGTAAGCATTTATCCTCCTAAACTGAGTCCGTTAACCCTTTCAGTACCAGCCCATTTTTCACAGTGTGACATTCCATACCAGGTAAATACTGGTGCAGATAATCCCTTGTGTACCATAGCAATTTTGGTGGCTTCTAATGAAGAGCGCCACCATTTTACACTCTGTAGTTAATGTACATGCACATGTGTGCAATTCCACTGTACAGCATGCAGCTTTAAGTATTACAAATAACATTTGGAAAATTTGAAACTTTGCATGATTACATTCATTCATTCATTCATTCATTGATGGTTTATTACACTAAAAATGTCACATGGCAGCCAAAGGCTGAATTGCGTGCACTTTTTACAATGTGTTACAATTAATACAATTAAAATAAAACAATTACAATTTCAGAATTTAAAATGTATATACATACAAACACGGTAAAACAGGTGTAATAAAATAATTAAGAAATTAAAAATATGGGCTAAATATTATAATAATTTATATGTGTGTTGTAGTGTTAAGTAGATTAATAAAATACGGAATGGCACTGTTGAAATCTCTGAGTTTTACAGAAATACTGTTGATATTTAACCTTTGTCTCAAAAACAGTCAACAGGATTTTCAAAGGAGCCAATTTTGATACTGAGGATGGCTAGCTAAAGCAGTGGCAAAATCAACACAGATATTGTGTCTTCTCACTCCAGGGTTTGAAATTTACATACTGATAGGGCCAGGTTGTAAGATACATAATCAACACACAGGATAAGTCTACCGGGTCTTTTTTGGATACTTTCTCTCAGATTAATCGGTTTCTGCGTAAGAGCCTTATTGACTACTGTGACAAATTTAGAATTTCTAACATAATGTTTACGCCATTCTGAACTATTCATCTATTGATTTAAGGACATTCAATCAAATGACCCCATTCAGTGTTGGTTGGGATTGTGGGCACACGAACACAGTTGTTGACCAACATTGAATAGGGGAGGGGAGGGGAGGGAGGGGGTAGGGAGCCAAGGTGATGGAGATTCGAATGTGTACAAAGAGTGGCCAAAAACTGATTAATTTACAATAACAAATCCACTTTTGGTTATAATTTTTATGAAAATACATTCACCGGCGATTGCACTCTCATTTTGAACAGTGGTTGAATAATTATGCTCGTTAATATAGTTTACATAAATCTAAGGTGTCTGCTTACCACAACAATAATTAGTTGTTGGCAAGTCGGTTATCTCAAAATAGGTTGTTTGCAATTTATGCAGGAGTGCAAAGTATGGTATTTCTCAAAGCAAGGAACTACGCATCGGATATGTACATTTTTTACATATCATCCTCGTTTGTTTTCTATTGTGTAATCGCCGGTTGCTACAAACAATGCAGTCACGTTTTCTTCCGGAAGGGTTTTGCCAGGATAATGCATTTTCTCCATCAGCCGAACAGGAAGGTTATTCGCATTGGATCGTGTAAAACGCAGCATTGTATTACGTGTCCCAACCTGTGAGTAGGCCGTCTATGACTTGAAGACGGAAGTCAAGATTACTGACATGTTTGTTTGTTGGTATGCTGTTGAAAATTACCGTGGCATTGAGCATGGATATGTTCAACATACTGAAAACACTCGTTTCCACCATTTCAAACTTCTGTGTGTATGTGTGTAGTACTGAAAAATTTGATTAGCGAGATCGGTCCTCCATGAATTTGTTGTAGTTATCTATAGATTTGGGCTTAGCAATTTCACGAAATCCACTTTCGCTCTTCTTACACTGAATTTGTTTTGTAATTACTTGGCAATCACCTACATTTGTTAGGAGTACAACATTTTGTTATCATGCCAAACAATGCATAACTGACCAGCCTTCTCACAAAATTTTGGGTTATCTCCCTTTTCATTCTATTTGTCTTTGGGTGGGCTGCATTCGGTATTCCCTGCAGTATAACGCACTGGACCACAACATCCAAATCCTAATTGAGACAGTTTGGATACCAGAGCTGGTCTGTTAAAGTAATTATCACAACAAATTACATGTCCTTTATGTTCAAGTCCATTTAGAAGTTCAACGACGACTTCTCCTGGGATGGTTAGGTCAGAGGGATGGCAATTTGAGGGGATGAATCGGTATCTACATGTACATGTAGCCTTCTTGAAGTTTTGTCTCTGGCAGCAGCTCCTGTGTGCATCCACGAATAGGTGTAACCGTCTCTGACT
Organism: Zoroaster sp. YZ-2022; assembly: GCA_029582265.1. Classification (NCBI taxonomy): domain Eukaryota; kingdom Metazoa; phylum Echinodermata; class Asteroidea; order Forcipulatida; family Zoroasteridae; genus Zoroaster; species Zoroaster sp. YZ-2022. The sequence goes on from CM055827.1 coordinate 18,252,626, forward strand.
CGTTCAAAGAGAATGCCTTAATTCCCCATTTGACCGGTTTTCTGGGCATGTACTGTAGAAACCCGAGGCGTCCCTTAAATTTGAGCATACTCTCATCAGGTGATAGGTTCTGTCCAGGGTAATAGAGGCTGCGAAATTTGGGGAGGAGGACATTCAGCAAAGGCCTAACTTTCTTAAGCTTGTCACATCCAGAGGCTGGTTCAGGCAACCGGTTGTCGGAGAGGTGAAAAAATCGCAGAATGGAAATAAATCTATTTCTTTGACATTATGGATGGATAAAATGACATCCGTAGAACATATGTTGACCAAGTACATACTGTACTGAGGCGACTTTGTTGATGCCCATAGCAAGCAGTAGCGCTACAAATGCCATCATTTCATTCGAGTGAGTGGGGGTCCAGGAGGTTTCTGAAACAGTTTGCTCTGCGTAGCGGTTTGTTTCGTCTACAAGCAGATCCCAGACGGCACTGCAGAAGAACAACTGGAATACCTGTACTGCAGAAAGGCCTGAGAAGTCACCTGCAGGACCAGAGCTTCCGGTGAATTGCATCGGCTTCCTGTTGAGATGACTGATCTCTTTCCAACCCGATCTGAAGTCTGTTTTCTTCCATCTGGATTTGGCATTTTTCTGCGGAAGGGAATAGACAAAATGCATGAGGGTGCTTTTCGTCTATCACACAGTATAATTTATGAAAAGTGTGCCTAAAATTTGCACTATTTCCGCTGTTTTTTGATGACCAGATTGATGAAATTTTGGGGACTTTTTTTATAATCTCGTAATACAATAATTTTAATTTGGGGGGAAGGTCCACAGTTATCATGGCAACGGTTGTAATGTAATTAAATATCCATTTGTTTTTAGTGTCATGCAAAATCATGCAATGCATATTTCGTCTTTAATAACATGTTACACGCCATCTTCTATATGTTGAATACATAAATGAATAACATAATCATGTGATAAATCTTTTAATCCAACATGGCCGCCAATGGTGGCCATCTTGGCTTTTTAAATTGGCGGCCATTTATTTAGAGTATAGATGTTTGGTGTGGTTTTTTTGTTGGGGGCAATAGTTTACTCACGATCTCGTCAAACATGAAATTACGCGGAAAGAGCATACGTAAAATAGAACTGGCATTTATCTACACTCAATGTTAAATTCGCTGCATACAGCTTAAAATGAAGCTATTCTCCAAAAATCCAATTAAAACTGATGTTAAAAGGGTAGGCTAGTGCCTAACTAATGTTATACGGTCATGACCTACAATATAAATACCTCATCCTGCGGATCCACGTCGCTCGAATGTCCTTTTTCGCCTTCGCTTGAGGATTCATCATCCTGATCATCGCTGCTAGTTTCATCATTCTCCGTGTCGATCTCCATTTCCGAGTCACTATCATCAAATATCTCTGCCAAAATGGCAGCATTTCTATCGCTGTCCATGATTAAGTTTCGATTCGGCAGCCACTATCCCGCAGCCACTTTTTCTTTTGAATAACGCGCTGGCTGGGGGGGGGGGGGACGCTAACTGTGCGCGGATTAATTAAATCGTCGATAGAGGGTGACCGTCATGAAATTCGCCTAAGCATTTTGGCTGGGGACCAATAAGCTCCGCCGGTCGTAAAACAATACGTTTGCAAAGGTGCCATTTGTATCCCCTGGTCTGGAACAATGACCACAAATATGTGCCATTTGGCGCCCGCGGTATGGATAGTCACATTAGTAATTTCTATACTATTTGTAAACACATAAACTTGTTTTCATTTCTTCTAGGAATGTAAATTTCTCTTTTTAGTTATAAATGTGACCGGCTCCACAAAAATGGGTATTATGGGACAAAATTTACAAATTGAGTTACATACATAGCTGAATTGGTTACATTATAAGCTTTAATTTGGTGTAGGTTTGAACCCTGTGGCATTTTGCATTCTGGAGATATACTGATGTTTGCATATTCATAGGCTATTGTACAGATTAACGGAAGTGCCTTCAGAGATACAGCCCTTTAAACACAGCAAGTGGAAAAAGAAATGAGCTAAGAAGAAACTCTCTTGAATGCCCATAGCAACAGTTATGTTCCTTTTGAGCTATCTTTCTAAAAATTTCAGGTCTCTTTTAGGAATGCTTGTGCCGTATCACTACGAAAGCGTAACTTTGGAGGTTTTCTTCCCTAAAACTGACAAAGAGTCACACAGAAGACGAACACAAGGGACACAAAAACGTTTGTTTTTTCATCTTTACTCATCAATAATAATATTTCTGTAAATAAATTATGAAAGTATTGATATAATAGAAGCCAATAAACCAACAACAACAAAATCACGTTGTGAATTTTTTTTTTCACCCTCTCCACATAGAACAGCCCTTTACGTTAATAGCATAGCGTCCCTTAATACCATTTTTCGCAGAGCGGGTCACAAATGGTAATGGTTCTGAAAAAAAGTTGATTTGAAAACTCGACGTATCGATCAGTATGCCCTCCCAGTACCGTATGATAGTCCTTTAAGAACCAATGCAATTTACCACTAATAAGAGAATATACACATTCACGATTTACTGCAAATCTTGCTAAATTTCATGATTCCACTGTACAAAGCTTCATATTTATTAATTTAGTTTTGTTGTTTTTATTCAGAGATGCTCTGTAAGTTCTTCCCGGAGAACAGGTAAGGAACCCTAACAAAACGCCAACGAAAGAGGGCGACATATATTCTGTGTGGGCATCATCATGCAGGAAGTGTGATGAGAGGATCACCACTTTTTACGATCATGAGCGTAGGAATGACATTGATGTCAAAGGTGACTATTTAAAAATTAATGTTCTAATCAAAAAGTTCATGTAAATAGCTTCAAATTACACTGTTAACAACATGGGGGTA
>CM055827.1:18256006-18484891 GCA_029582265.1 Zoroaster sp. YZ-2022
AAGGGGGAAAAGAGGAAGAAGAGAGGAAGAAGAGAGGAAGAAGAGAGGAAGAGAGGAAGAAGAGAGGAAGAAGAGAGGAAGAGAGGAAGAAGAGGAAGAAGAGAGGGAGAAGAGAGAGAGAAGAGGAAGAAGAGAGGGAGAAGAGAGAGAGAAGAGGAAGAAGAGAGGGAGAAGAGAGAGAGAAGAGGAAGAAGAGAGGGAGAAGAGAGAGAGAAGAGGAAGAAGAGAGGGAGAAGAGAGAGAAGAGAGAGAGAAGAGAGAGAGAAGAGAGAGAGAGAAGAGAGAGAGAAGAGAGAGAGAAGAGAGAGAGAAGAGAGAGAGAAGAGAGAGAGAAGAGAGAGAGAAGAGGAAGAGGAAGAGGAAGAGGAAAAAGGGGTTCCAGTGCGGAGGGTACGGCAACACGTTTTTTGGCGTGAGCCGAACCCTCCGTGGTTCCCCTGGGGTGGGGAAGCCACTGGCGTTACTGGTGTGGGCCTTATATCCCACTCCAGTGGCTTCCAAAGACAAGAGTTAGAGAAGAAAGGAAAAGAAAGGGGGAAAAAGAGGGAGACCGAGAGTGGTCAGAAAGGAGGAGCAAATTAAGTAATTCTAACCGGGTTTAAATCAGCCATGTCAGCTTGTCATTAATGATGATGAATAATGTATTATTTATGTTCCATTTTTTAAGAAATTCATCACCATTATTGACAAGCTTAAAGTAGTTGTATTCGAAAATAATTTTGTTTTTAATACGGTTGTGTAAAAATTAAAGAAGTGGTGGATCAAACAAAATGAGAGGTTCTGTAACAAGATTATCTAAATGACATGTTACTGCAACTGACGATGAGGTAGGTGGTTGACACGGGCGCACTGCCTCTCTATTGCAGGCCCCCTGGCATGGGATCTCAAAGGCCCATTGAGGGGGTCGTAAAGTTCAGTAGTAGTTCAGGAAGAGAGAGACGAGTGGAGAGAGACTATGTGAGCAGTTGAGGTGAGAGGTTGGATGGACCATCCTTCATGGATGGACGGACACGATGAAGAGATAGCGGTGATCGTCCTCATCTCCGCACCATCCACATGTTGAAGATATAGCCGGGTTGAGATGTTGCAGAACTTGAAGTGACGGGATGATGTTATGTAGTAGTTTGAATTGTAGGTCCCCCTCTTTTTTAGATGTTGGGGGACTGTAGATATTGTTCCATTGGATGTTTGTGTTCGTGTCTAGGATTCCATTATTGTGCCAGTATGATGTTTCTTTTGACGGTTGCTGGTTGACGTTGGTGTTGATGACGTTGTAGAGTGATTTGGATGGTGCGGAGATTGCATTGTCCATGTTGTTGATGATGACGTTGAAGGGACGGTCTGGTTTTGATGGAAGGTTTTGAATTGCTGAAACAGGCAGAAGAAATCCTCTTTCATTGAAGATGGAGGGGAATAAACTGATGAGAGTCGTGTGTATTTAAGAAAACTGTTTTTGAAGAAGACGTATAGATGGAAGACGAGAAGTACTTGAAGAAGAGATGACGTCATTAGGTTGTTTCCAGAATCCAGTGGTGAAGTTGAGGAGATTCCTCACCAGGCCGACCCCACGCGTCGAGAGCCGCATTGAGAGGGTTGCCCCATCGTCAGTTGCATTTTCAATTAAAGGAGTATTTATAGGTAAATTAAGGACATGGCTGACTGAGTCGTGTATTATTTCTAACCGAGCTCCAGCCAACCTCCAGGCACGCATGATTTCACCATAATAGGAAGGCATTCCGATGTCAAAAAGCGGATCAGTATTCAAGTAGAAGAGATGAAAGTAATAATTAAATTTTTGAAAGCGACGAAGGTGATATTCAAGAAAATTAAAAGAGTGGTGAAATTCGCCTCGAAGGTAACGAAAAATATGAGATAATCGAAAGGTGAAAACTCGTGCCTGGAGGTTGACATGGCCGAACCCCCCCTTGTCAGGTTTCTGATACACAATTTGTTCTTTAAGGTAGTGTTTCTTGTTGGACCTGACGAAATCAACCAGCCGCCGTTGGAGTTCACTTAGGAAATCGTCTGGCGGAGCGAGTGCCGCCAGACAATGACATTTTTTTGATGCGGCTAGCTGGTTGGCAATCAAGACTCTCCCTTTAAAAGAAAGGGAGGTCGAGATGCCAGACCAGCTAGCTAGGGTTTCAAGTAATCGATTTTTACAGACAAACCAATTTTTGTCATTGTAAGTTTTGGTATTTCCTAAGTGAACTCCTAGGAAAGACAAGCCATCGTCATTCCACGAAAAATTGAGCGGCCGGTAGCTTCGTCCGATCCACGATCCTGCCCACAACCCCTGGGTTTTTCTCGTATTTAGGCGCGCGGCAGAGGCGCGACCAAAGAGATCGTAAGTGTCTCTGATCGCGTCAAAGCCGCGCTCGGAGGTGACAAAAATTGAGACATCATCTGCATACGCAGACACCGAGCAAGAGACGTCAGCACCTGGAATTCGGAAACCGTTTTCTCCGACTTCGCACCTAAGGCGATTTAAAAAACGTTCAATAGCAATTGAGTACAGCAGTCCCGAGAGTGGGCAGCCCTGACGGGTGCCCTTCTCGACGGAGAAGGGGGCCGTCAGAGAGCCACAGATTTTGACCAAACTCTCGGAACCGCTGTACAGGATTTTTATGTAGTCAAGGAAACGGTCTCCGAAGCCCATTGCTCTCATGGTGTCGAAGAGGTAGTCACGATCAACTTTATCGAACGCTTTTTGCTGATCGAGGTTGACCACGGCTAAAGGGACTTAATTTTCATTGGCATATGCGATGATGTCCCTTATCAGACCTACGTTGTCATGGATTGAACGTCCAGGGACGCGGTAGGTCTGATCCTCACCTACGACGCTGCTGATGCACTCTTTCAGTCTGTTAGCGAGCAACCTTGCAAGGATTTTGTAATCATTGTTTAGAAGGGAGATTGGCCGCCAATTGGCTATGTCGACCAGATCTCCCTTCTTGGGTAAAAGAGTAATTACCGCCCTCCTGAACGAACGAGGAAGCCCGCCGGTGAGAAAAGAATAATTTAAGACAGAAAATAGATCGTTTTTTAGAATATGCCAAAAAGTTTGATAGAATTCACCGGACAGGCCGTCCAGGCCAGGCGCTTTATCCTTGCCAAGTTGGCCAACAGCTATTTCTAATTCCTCCAGAGACAGACGAAGCAGGTCCCTTAAAATGTTTTCGCGGGCGCCCTCATCGGTCGAGTCTTTGGTGTAAAGATTTTTATAGAAGTTTGAGACATGAGCTTTTATAATTTTTTTGAGTAATTTCTCCAGAATCCAAGCGGATTCTGGAGATAGTTTTAGAAAGAGATTTTGATTTTTCAAGATTAAAAAAATATGAAGATGAGGTATCTACCTCGCTAACGTGTTTAAATCTCGACCTGATGAGGGCGCCCTGCGCTCGATTTTTTAGAATAGAGTTTAGTTTTTCTTTTTGTTCAAGAAGGACCTGCCTTGTCTCTGGTGTGATTTCTGGCGCAGACTGAAGGTCGTCAATAGTTCGATTTATTTTTAAAAGAGCTTCCCGTTTTTAGAAAGCAATTCTTTTTGAATAATGTTGTGTAATAGATTTAATGTGGGACTTGCCAAAGTCCCACCAAGAATTTAGATTGGGGAAATCGAACTGTTTTTGACGCCATTCTCCCCAGAAACAACTTATAATTTGTTTGTATGCTTCATCCTAAAGAAGTGAATTATTAAAATGCCAGTAGGCGCTACCCCGGAAATTAGCTGAGGGTAGTTGAATTTTTAAAGAAATGGTGGAGTGATCAGAGAGAGAACAGGGTGTTATTTTGCATAAATGAATAGAGGATAACATATCAGGATGAAGATACAAACGATCTAACCTGGCTTTGGAAACGCCACAATCCCTGGAGGGGTTGTTCCGCAGCCAGGTAAATTGTTGTTTCTGGGGATTCAGTCTACGCCAAACATCACACAGAGAGAGTGCACCTACAGTTTCCTTGAGAGATGCTGCGACTCTGGATCTACGCTCGGTGGGCGCATGCAGACGGTCCAATGCAGGATTTTCCGTGCAGTTAAAGTCACCTCCGACCACAACGACACCGTCACTATTACAAGAAGATAAATGTTTAGAAAAAGAGTTAAGGACTTTAAAAGCAAGAATGTCGCTCTGGGGAACTAACACATTATAAATATGGCAAATAGCTTGGTTGTGCTTAATTTTAGAATAAAGGACATGTCCTTCAAAAACATTATAATTAGAAATAATTTCAATTTTTTTATATTGTTGATGAGTGTAGTTACCCCAGAGCCACGGGAATTGGAAGGGGAGGAGAAAGGAGTGTGAGGCCATAGGCTCCAGCAGGAGCTCATTTCCGTGAGGTTATAAGTCTTCTGCAGGAGCACTATGTCAGAGAGGGGAAAGAAATTTTCAAAATAAGCATTTATGGCGGCGTTTTTGGTAGGCGTTGAACAGCCGCCGGTGTTCAGGGAAATCAGTGACAGTGTCATTGCGACCAAGCCAATCAAGACCCCCATAGAAAAGCAAAGGAAATTACTTATCCAAGGTTCTGATCAGCTTGGCTACGCGTTGTTATAAGCATCTGTTGATGAGTGAGTTGTTGTGTAGCGGCTTCAGTTGTTTGACGAGCCCGGGCACATTAGCGGTGAATCTCTGGGCCACCTCAACAGGCTTTCTTCAATTTTTCACGGAGGCCAAGAAATTCAAGAGCTCTTTAGAGGACAGGTGACCTTTTGTGTTGGAAATGCACTCAGGCACCGCCTCGTCTTCGGTAGTCTGAGTGTCTTCCCACATGTCATCTTGGTCGTTCGTCGACGAGGCCGGGGTAGAGACAAAGGAGGATTGTGAGTTATGGGCTTGGGTGAGGGAGGGGGAGTTGACTGTCATGGGCATCGCCACTTTTTTTGCTAGTTTACGAGGGGGAGAGGGTGTCTTTAGAGGAGTGAAAACCGGTGTATCCTTAGAGGGGGCTTGAGGGGAGGATTTTCTCTTGGATACAACATCCGAAAAAAGTCTGGATGGTGGTGGTGGCGATCCCCAGACAGAGCAACCGGGTTTGGATGGGGTGTGGGTAGGATGAGGGGGGATGGAGGTTGGGAAGGGGGAGGGGGTGGTGGGAGGGGGTAGGGGAAGGGTGGGAGTGGGAGGGGGAGGAAGGGGTTGCAGATGACGCTGGGGCTACGGACGACGCAGGGACCCCGGACGCCGGAGAAGCCGCAGGAGACGAAGGCCCCACAGACCCCACCGAGCCGCCCGCACCAGCCGAGCCGCCCGCTCCCGTGCCCTCACAGGGACCAGCGGCACGTCCAGGCTCGGCACAGGCGGCCCCGACAGGACCCGAGGGGCCCCCACCACCCGCGGAAGTCCGGACACCCGAGGACCCCGGACGATCCGCATCCCCAACGGGATCCAAGGTAGCAGGTTTTTTGGAGACTTTAGGTGGGTGTTTGGGATCGGATTTTTTTCGGTTAGTGGGGTTATGGACGAAGGTGGGAGGTGGGTTCAAAGGATTGGTCTCGTTACTGTTATTGTCATCGGTCCCTGTTTTCTTGCATGCTCGACTAATCGTCCGTACTCACCGCACGAGAAGCAGCGTACCGACTCAGTCGACAGAAAAACGCGATAATTTGTGCCCAACACGGAAGTTCATGCGTGTTCAGGCGGAGTGACGTTTGGTTTTAGGGAGGACGTGCACTTGCCGCCTGAACGACATGATATGAGACAGGTGTTTTCCTTGAAACCCAGGGGAATAGATCTTACCTGAGAGACGACCTTGCAAAGGATGACAAATTGTGGATCAGTACCGTGTTCGGGATCTGCAGACATTAGAGTGTGAGCCGGGTGGTTGGCTGGACCAGTGGGGTGAGCTCGATGAAGCTGCCGTCGTAGGTCAGTCCGTTTTGGACCGCCTCGACGACAGCCTCCCTCGAGCCCAGATATGCTGCTATTCGATCGTTGGAAATCCTGGAAGCTGATAACACTTGTGCATTTGAAATTTGGTTAACCAGTGAAATTAGATATTGGCGTACGGAGACTGTGTCCAGCGCTTTGAACACGATTCCATTGTCCCTGGTAAGTGGGCTATTACCAGGAACAATAGAACCGTGTTCACCACCCTTGCTCACACTTGACTGATTTTCAATAGGCCGTTGCGCCTGACTGGCCATGGTGACCAGCCAAAGCACCAAAAACGACCAAAATTTGGAAAAAAAGAACCCAGAAATACACGAAAACAGTTAAACCTAACAAGTTGAAATTCGCCCTGTATGATGTATGAACAATAAGAGTGAGATTAATATAAAATTTGTAACCGTAAATTGCGTAAATCTCACAAAATTCTACTGTTTCCTGGAGCTCGATAAATACACGACCTACCCGGAGAGGGAGGGAGGGGGAGGGGGGAGGGAGGGAGGAGAGAATAGTTAACTGCCATAATTGGACCGCCCACCAACATAGGTGCTAGTTAGCTCAGTTTGTAGAGCGCTCGTACGGTATTCGAGAGGTCGCGGGGTTCGAGTCTGGCATCAGCCAAATTTTCTTTGCTCGCTTCCCTTATTATTAATATTTCAGGTCAGTTCTTTCCTATATATATTTATTCTGTGTACAACCACATAAAAGGCTTGTACCCGTTGTGTGCATGATCCTCGCTACTGCCGTTACCCATGTTGTCTGCATCTGACCGGGGCTACTTGGCAGATATAGTTTGGCCTCTGACCTGGCCCCATAGAGCAATAGATAAATGCCATAAGTGGACCGCCCACCAACATAGAACATGGGTCGCTTTGAATGGTTTAAAACCTTCATAGAAAGTAGTGTTATTACTGAATCGCAAGACAGATGTCAACACGCAGATGTACATTCATTAATTACAACCAAGTTTGGTAAACTTAGGAGGTGCCTGTTTTTTACCATACCCACGTCTTCTTGATTATTTTGTCGAGACCTCCTTCTAACTTAGGAGTCTTGCACAACAAATCGGAGTTAGTTAGAAGGGCCGAGTTGTAGAAGTGTATGTTTATGAGTACTAGAGTCATTTTTCATGTGTACGAAGAGTACTTGTGTTGATTACAAATATTTTCCCATGGTACGACTACAAGTACGTTGCCATACGTTGTTGTAAATTAACGATTCTCTTACATGAATAGGCTTGATGAAATAATTTAATTAAGAAAAAAATACCCCCTGCCAATGGTTGAGCCAGGTTTTTCACAAGATTGTAGCTCCTAAAATGGTCGTTTGTTAGGACTAAAAACACATGGATTAAAGAAATTGCATACCGTTGGTAAATGTAAGTATGTAAGTACATCCATACATCCATATGGATGTAAGTACATCCATACTTTATTAGAATCGAGTGAGATGAACAGAAACTAAAAGTTTAAACTCATTTCAATGTGTCATTAACGAAAAAATAGTGAATACGCGTTCAGACTGTAATATATTTCAAGTTAAATCATCATCATAATAATAATAATAATAATAATAATAATAATAATAATAATAATAATAATAATAATAATAATAATAATAATAATAATAATAATAATAATAATAATAATAATAATAATAATAATAATAATAATAATAATAATAATAATAATAATAATAATAATAATAATAATAATAATAATAATAATAATAATAATAATAATAATAATAATAATAATAATAATAATAATAATAATAATAATAATAATAATAATAATAATAATAATAATAATAATAATAATAATAATAATAATAATAATAATAATAATAATAATAATAATAATAATAATAATAATAATAATAATAATAATAATAATAATAATAATAATAATAATAATAATAATAATAATAATAATAATAATAATAATAATAATAATAATAATAATAGCACGACGTGTAACAGCAGCTGTGAAAACGGTCCGGAAAAACGTAGTTTTTCATCACTTTAGAGAGGAAAATCGTCAACCAAAATTAAAGACGAAAAGAAGGGCTTGCAGGGTGGATTTTGACATCCACGGCAGCCGTAGTAAAATGGGTAGTCATACCCAAGCGCACCCGGGCCTTCAGCGCCCAAACACGGTTAGATTCTACGCAAGGGATATAGAAATTGAGCCCGAGGAAGTATACAACGCCATAGGAAAGCAACTCCATTCTTTGAAGAAAACAAAGTGCATAGCCCAATTGAACAGAGGCTGATATAATGTAACATTTACGGATGAAAGAGAATGCGAATTAATAGCTGCAATGGGCATAGCAATGAATGGACAGCTACTGGAGTGTGAAAGAGCCAACATAATAAATTCTACTGTGGTTTATGCAAAGGTACCGTATGAAATGAGCACTAACGTGGTGGTAAACGCGCTCATGCAATACGGAACAGTTGAAAACGTGCGAAGACAATACCACACCTTCGACAAAGAAGTAGAAAATGGAGTAAGAAGCCTTCTCATAAAAGACATTAAAAAACCCATTCCCAGCTTTATTAAAATCGGAGCTTTCAATATACCCGATAACCACAGAGGACAACAGAAGACGTGTCGCATTTGCCAAAGCCCCAATCATATAGCGCCGAACTGCGACCTCAGAGGGAGATGTTTTATCTGCGGAAGCCGCGCCCACAGGGCCAGAGACCACAACGATGACAGCGAGAGCAGAGATGAAGAGGGGGACGATATAGAGGAAGAGGAAGAACAACCAACCCCGATTTTAATACTACACGAAGACAATGAAAACCAAAATGACCACGAAAACGAAAGCGATGCATCGGATAGTATGGAGATAGCACAACAATCGCACCACAAACAAGATATTAACAAAGAGGAGACACTAAAGAACAAAGAAGCAAAACAGCCGAATGGACAGAACAAAGAACAACAGGCGAAAAAACAAAAAGAGAACCAAGGGAAGATATCACAAAAGAAAGAAAACACCACCAAAATGTCATGGGCAGAAATGACAGATCAGCAGCAGAAGGAGAAGGAAACCAAACAAAGAAAGGGTGAAGAAAAGACAAAGAGAACTGAAGAAAAGACAAAGAGAACCGAAGAAAAGACGAGGAAAACTGGAAAGAAGTACTCTAAACAACCAACAGACAAGCAGAAAACGGATATGGCTGTAAACCAACAAAAAGAAGACCCAACAGAAACGCCGACCAACAAACCAGCAGGGAAGCAATCGGCTGAAAAACAAACAAATCAGAACGCGACGAATCCAGCAGATGAACAAAGAGAAAATAGCAATGGAAAATTTTCGAAGCATAAGGAATGCGTGGATGACGATACTATGCACGCACGCAAGAGAAAAATAGAAACCAGGAACAACAGTCGGGAAGAGAGTGACGAATACACCCCGGGAGAAGGGGTCTCGGAAGGAGAAGAAGGAGGAGGAGGAGGAGGATGGGAGGAGGAGAAGAAGACTATTTTTTGACTATTCAAAGAACAAACTTTATTCAGAAAGCATATATACATAAATCATATATAAATAAAACATACAATAAAAGATTCGTTAACAGAGTATATGAACAAACAAACAATATTCCATGGTAAGAATAGTTGAGCCAATCAGTAATAATAAAAGAATTATATTGAGTCAGCGGGGGAAATAAATACTACTACTAATAATAGTAATAATAAAAATAATAATAATAATAACAATATTCCATTCTTATATAGCGCATTTCACATAATGTCCCAATGCGCTTAACATTATTAATTAGTAAATTTTAAGCATTTTCACAATAGAAAATTAAATCAAACAATAATATAATTGTAAATAAACGTAAACATGATTGGAGGGAAGGATCGAGGAGATTGGAGGGGATGGGGATGGGGAAGGGGAAGGGATGGGGATGGGTATGGGGATGGGTATGGGGAAGGGATGATGCAGGTATGGGTCAGGACTCACCTTGTCCCGTCACATCGGACGGGCAAAACCCATACGGAGCGTGGGACGGGAGGGGAGGGGAGGGGAAGGGAGGGGAGGGGAATGTAGGGAAAGGGGGAGAAGAAAGAGGAAAGGGATAGGGGAGAGAAAAGGACAGGATCAGATCAACCATGTAATTTCATTATTGATAATGGTAAATAATGTGTTATTGATCGACCATTTCTTGAGGAAAACGGGAGTATTGTCACAGAGTTTGTAATAATGGAATTCAAGGAGGATTTTACATTGTAATCGGTTGCGCCAGATGATGAGAGGGTTGGGGGAGCGAGAAGTACGATAGAGCCAATATATTACATTTTTTAGACTAATGATGAGATAGTTGCCTAGTTGGACGGTCCCCCTGCAACGACCTTTGGCATGTGGAATCAGGGTCCAATAGAGGTCAAAGTTCAGATCAAGTTCAGGAAGAAGACGATGCAGAAGCGAATGGAGCAAGGTAAGTGCAGGCTGGATAGATGGACAGATGATGAAAAGGTGCAGTAATGTACCCCTCTCTCCGCACCAGCAGCAAGTAGGTGAGATATCCGGGTTGATGTGATGAAGTACTGGGAGTGAAGGGAGTATTTTGTGAAGAAGTTTGAATTGGATCTCCCCCTCTTTTTTTGAAGTTGGTAGTGCATAGATTTCCTTCCATTGAATGGGTTGGGACAAATTGAATAGTCCAGAGGTGTGCCAGTATGTCAATGTAACGGGGGGATGAGAGTTGACAACATTGTTGAAGATGGAGTAGATTATTTTGGATGTTGTGGTGAGTCCGTTGGTACTGGATGGGAGTTTGAAGTCAATGGGGATGTCTGGGTGTTCGAGGAGATTCTTGAGAAGATTGATGTTGAGCTGGAAACCATGTTGATGAAAAAGGGCTGGGAAGTTCTTGATGAGCAATTGTTGTAGTTTTTGTAAGTCGTGGTTGAGAAGGCGGAGAGAGGGAACGCGCATTCCGTGAAATGGATGCTGGAGATCCTCAGCGTCGATCCATGAGCCGGTGTCGAGGTTGACAAGATGTCTGGTGAGAGTGACTCCACATGCCGTGAGTCGTGCAGGGAGGGAAAGGTCGTCACCAGGTTTGTTAGTGAGAAGGGGACTGTTTATAGGGATGTTGAACACATGGTTGATAGAATCCCGAGGTATTTCGACGCGAGCTCCTGAGGCCGTCCAAGCACGCATCAGTTCACCGTAGAAATAGTGGAGGCTGGTGTAAAATTTAGGGTCAGTGTGTGTGAGAAAGAGGTGGAAGTCTAAGTTGAGTTTTCTATATTTACGGAGGTTGTAACTCAGCATGGAGTTTGCTGGATTGAGGGACATATTGATGTAACGTTGGACAAGAGATAGTCTGAAGGTGAGGATACGTGCTTGGAAGCTAACCAGACCGAACCCCCCTTTGTCAGGTTTTTGGTATAATAACTGTTTCTTAAGGAGGTGTCTCTTATTGGACCAAACGAAGTCGACAAGCATTTCCTGGAGTTCACTCAGGATCGTATCAGGGGGAGAGAGAACGGCTAAGCAGTGATATATTTTGGAAGCTGCGATTTGGTTGGCGATGAGAACTTTGCCTTTGTAAGAAAGGACAGCTGAGATCCCTCTCCAGCGGGAGAGGGTTTTGTTGAGTTTAGTTTTACAGTTGTTCCAGTTTTGTTTGATGTAATTACTGGTGTTTCCCAAGTGAACTCCGAGGAAGAGGAGCCCTTCATTATTCCACCGGAAGTTTAGGGGCTTGTCGGCTCGTTCGGTCCATGAACCAGCCCATAATCCCTGAGTTTAAGCATGCAGCAGAGGACCTACTGAAGAGATTATAAACCTCATCAATAATTTTGAAACCGGAGTCGGCGGTGATAAAAATGGAAACGTCGTCGGCGTATGCGGAGACCGAGCAAAATTGTTTGGTTCCCGGAAGGGGGAAGCCGTCATTGTTAATTTTGTTCCGAAGGTTGTGAAGGAATGGCTCTATGGCAATCGAATATAGCAGTCCGGAGAGTGGACACCCTTGACGGATGCCCTTTTCGAAAGGGAAAGGGGCGGTCAAGGAGCCACAGACCTTTACAAGGCTCTCCGCACCGCTGTACAGGAGTTGTAAATAGGAGATGAAACGGTCACCAAAGCCCATGGCTCTCATTGTATTGAATAAATATGCATGGTCAACATTGTCAAAAGCTTTCCTTTGATCAAGGTTGATCACAGCTAACGGGGTGTCATTTAAATTAGAGAAATTTAAGATATCTCTAGTAAGATTAATATTATCATATATATAGCGACCTGGAACACAGTACGTTTGATCAGGTTGAACTATAGTTCCGACGAATTGTTTGAGTCTGTTCGCAAGCAACTTGGCAAAAATTTTGTAATCGGTATTAAGTAAGGAGACAGGCCTCCAATTGGCAATGTCGGAGAGATCGCCCTTTTTTGGGATTAATGAAATAACTGCTCTGTGAAAGGAGAAAGGGAGGCTTCTACAAGCAACGGCATAGTTGAGGACTGACAGGAGATCATCTTTGAGAATAGGCCAGAAGGTCTCAAAGAATTCACAGGATAGGCCGTCTAGGCCCGGTGTTTTGTTTTTACCAAGTTGCTTAGCAGCCACATTAATTTCCTCAGGAGTCAGGGGACTGTCAAGGTCCTCCGAGTCTTGAGGATCGAGAGTTGGCAAGTCTAATAAGAGAGTGTTCAGGGCGCACTCGTCAGTAGGGACCTGAGTGTAGAGATCTTTGTAAAAGTCCCGTACATGTGATTTTATCTCAGCTGGATCTTCAGTGACTATGCCAGAAGGCAGACGAGTGTAAGACATAGTTTTGGCGATAGATTGAGATTTTTCTAGTTGGAAGAAATAGGGGGAGCTCGTGCCAACCTCCGTTATATGTTTAAAGCGCGATCTGACGAGAGCGCCCCGAGCTTCGTTCTTAAGAAGATTGTTAAGGTTATTTCTCTGTTCATTGAGCGCTCGTTCCGTGTCGGGGGTGAGGTCTGGTGCAGACTGAAGTTTGTCTATTGTTTGGTTAATTTCGCTGAAAAGTTCGCGTTTTTCACGGGAGACTTTGGACCCGTACATTTGAGATAGGGATTTGAGGTGAGACTTGCCAAAGTCCCACCAAACGCAAATATTGGGAAATTCATTTTGTTTAGTTCTCCAATTGGTCCAAAAATGAGTAATAATATCTTTGTAATTGTTGTCTTCAAGAAGAGAATTATTGAAGTGCCAGTAAGCACTTCCGTGCCGCTTTTGGATAGGGAGTTTGATAACAAGGCTAACAGCCGACTGGTCGGACAGAGAGCATGGTTTAATATCGCAGGACCGAATACAGGAGACCAGATTACGTGGAACATAGAAACGATCTAGTCTGGCTTTAGAAACACCATTGATATTGTTCGTGTTGTTTCTAAGCCATGTACATTTTTGTTCTAGGGGGTTCAGTCTGCGCCAGACGTCGCACACATCGTAAAAAATACAAATGTCTTTGAGAGCCGTGGCGATCTTGGGCCGATGCTCGGTTGGCATACACAGACGATCAATTGATGGATTATCCGTACAATTTAAATCACCTCCGATAACCATGATACCGTCACTTCTTTTGCCACAATGATTAAAAAGGGCACGTAAGGCTGCTACAGCCGAGTTATTTTCTTGTGGGATGAGGACATTGTAAATATGGTAGGTTATATTATTGAGTTCGATTTTGTGATATAAAATATGACCTTCACAAACAACATGGGAGTTGGAGACATCGATGTCTTTATTTTTAATGAGAGTAGTGACTCCCGATCCGCGTGTTGGACTGGGGGTGCAGAAAGGGGTATAAGGCCACAGAGACTAGCACGAACAATTTTCACTGAGCGTGTAGGTCTCTTGTCGGAAAACAATGTCCGGGTTATTATGAAGTTGTTCGACATATGTTTTAAAAGCCGCGTTTCGAGTGGAAGTGGAACAGCCTCCAGTGTTTAGTGTTAGCAGTGACAGTGCCATCGTTAAAAGGAGAAAAAGCATGATTATCTTATCCATGACGAAAGAGATTACATGTCCAGTTTTTTAAATTAGTTTTTGAATCCTCTGCTGCAGGCTTTTTTGAAGGAGAGGGCTGTTGCGCAGGGGCTTTAGTTGTTTGTCAAGTCCAGGTATGTTTGAGGTGAATTTCCTAGCAATGTCTTCCGGTTTTTTCCGTGATTTGACACTGGAGAGAAATTTGATCAATTCTTCATTGGAAAGTGGGCCTCTCAATTTGGGAAGTAGATCGACGGAGAGGTCATCGTCGGTGGTTTGCGTGTCTTCCCACATGCTAGAGTCGGTTTCGGTGGCGTCAGCCGTAGAGGCTGGTGGAGACGGTAGGGGTGTGGTATTCAGAGCTTGAGATAAAGTGGGAGAAGTTGTTTGCATGGGGTGCTGACCTTTCTTGCCATTTTCCTGGGCAGGGAGGGGATTTGAGAGGGATCAATTTTGGTGATTTGCTTTGTAAGCTAGTGGTGAGACTTGTGGGGGTTGTTTCCGTTTTGTAAGAACTTCAGAGAAGAGTCTAGAGGGGCAGGTGGTGAGCCCCATACTGAGACAAAATTTGTGTTGTTGGTAGAGTTCCTTCCTGAGTGGGGATTCCTGGACGTGGGACTCACCAAGGACCCCAACAGGAGCGCTGTCCCCACTCCAGCAGATGCCGGTGCAGAGGGACCAGACACCCCGGCGAGGTCGATGTAGAGGACCGCGCTGAAACCCTTACAGGAGCTGTGAAAGGCGCGGTGGAGCCCACCCGGCAGTAGACGGCACGGAGGCCCGCCGCCCCACCCTGTGGAGGCGGAGGGCCCCGCCGAGGGCCCCACTACCGAAGAGGGGATGGCGCTTGTGCTCGCTTGCGCACTGCGGGCGGGGACTTCCGCAGGGGAGCTAGATACCGTAGATGTTGACGGACCAGTGGGAGGGGGTTTGGAGTTTTTTGGTGGGTGTTTTGGATCCGATTTTTTGTGAACGAAGGTGGGTGGTGGGTTCAGGGGATTGGTATGTTCTGGGTTTGATTTATCTAAGTTGGACTGTTTTTTGCACGATCTGCTTATGTGCCCAAACTCTCCACAGCTGAAACACCGCACCGACTCAATGGAGAGGAAAACACGATAGCTTATACCGGCATGGACGAAATTTATATGGTCTGGGTGTGTGATGTTAGTATGAATTAAGACCTGGACTTGTCTTCTGAAGGACATGACATGAGTCGTTTCTTTGTCTTTGAGTTTCAGGCCAAGGGGTATGGGCCGTATTTGAGACACAACCTTACAGAAACTGGATAGATTTTTCACCAGGACGGAATTAGGAATTTCTGGAAATACGTTTGAGAGAGTTAATCGAGTTGTGGGTTGTTGCAAGGGGGACACTTCAATATATGTTTTATTAAAATTTAGTCCCCATTGGGTGACATCAATAGCGTCTTCTCTAGTTTTGAGATAGACTGCAACGCGGCCATGAGAGATACGCGATGCTGAGATTATACAGTCTGGGTCTATTTGATCAGTGAAAGCGTCCATGTAGGATTGAATGGAGACATTGTCGTGGGCTTTGAAAACCACGGCATTGTTCCTTGTAGCATTTTTGAACGGCTCATTGTTAACCATCGCCGTGTTCACGCTTGGCTTCCCATCCCTTACAAAAAAGTTCTATAGAATTCTATAAAAAAAATTCTATAGAATTTCTATACCGATTTCTATAGAGAGTTCTATAGAATCGCTCTATACAGTTTCTATACAGTTTCTATACAATTTCTATACAAATTCTATAGAGCTTATAGAATTTCTATAGAAAAGTGGGCCACTTTTCTAAAAAAATTCTATAAAAAAATGAACCGTTTCTATAGAAATCTAAAGAAACTTGATAAATTCTATAGAAAATGTATAGTATTTTATACAATAGCTTACAGAGTTGTATAGAATAGTTTATAGAGTTCTATAGAATAGTTTATAGAGTTCTATAGAATAGTTTATAGAGTTCTATAGAATAGTTTATAGAGTTCTATAGAACAATTTATAGAGTTCTATAGAACAATTTATAGAGTTCTATAGAACAATTTATACAGTTCTATAGAACAATTTATAGAATTCTATAGAACAATTTATAGAGTTCTATAGAACAATTTATAGAATTCTATAGAACAATTTATAGAACAATTTATAGAGTTCTATAGAACAATTTATAGAGTTCTATAGGACAAAAAATCTACAAATAAACTGTTCTTTAGAAAAACATGTGTGGTCTCCAAATAGTTTTGTAATAAAAAACAAGGCTGAAAATAATTTTTTTTAGACCGATATATATTTATTTATTGTTATCTATTAGTTTTCTGCAAAAGTAGAATAATATAGATAGAACAAAAATAATACGTGTACTTTAAACTTTGAATAATAAGCTAGAACAATTGACCAGGTCGTCAACAAAGTATAGGTAAAAACAAAAAAAAATTAATAAATAAAAATCAAAGACTTACTCAAAATGATAAATACATATAGATTGGGTGTTAAAAACAATCTCCTTGGAGTTTTTTTCTCCAAAATATAATTTTCAGTGGGAGAAATTTTTTCTTTTAATTTTACTCATACCCTGAAAACAATAAAAGTACAATTAAAGTACACATGATACATAGAAATGTTCAAATCCAATTCAATTTTGGTACAGAGTATACACCCTTTTCACTGATAATTCAGTCAATGATGTCATATGAACAGTTTATTCAAACCGTGCAGTTCCACTTTTCGTCAATTATTTTGTATTACATGGAAAAGCACAATGACTCCATTTTTATCTTTAATTGTTTTCGATCTGCTGATCAATAATGTTAATTTCTGGGAAAGTTTTCATGATGAAGGTAAGTAAATGTACATGTAATCAAAATGCCATTTACTGCACAGAAATAACGCGACAGAGACTCGGGGCGGCGCGGGGTTGATCATTGTCATTTCTGCTGGTTCCACCGTCTGGGACATTCCTTCGAGGAAGGTCTAAGGTGTCTGTTACATCTCCAGCCCTATATTCTTCAGTTATCCTACACCTCGTCACTGTTCACATGACTCAGTACCTTCTGCAGGTCGGTTGCGACCATTTGTTTTCTCTGCTGCTTATCCTGTGTGATAGATACATGGAGAGGCTGTGTGGTGGTGAGACCATTGTGTCGTGCTCAAAGACCGTATTCAAGTCTCTCATGTCGTCTGGTAGATGTAGCGCTGGATGGTACTATTTAGTGTCTTCAACTGTATCCTGCGTGCTCACTGATGGTTCACCCTCTGGCTACATGTCCTGCCTTCTTATCCCCTCAGCTGACGTCGGTAATACTGGCTCATCCTCTGCATGGTTCCACTTCCATTGTACTCTGGTGGGCTGAGGGTACTCATCACTGTAGGGGCGTAATTGTATGTCATCTTGTCGGACAGGAACACTCAGTCTGACTGCCAAATAACTGCAGTTACATGGGGTACATATGATTCAATGGCCGATGACCCTGAAAGAATAAAAGATGAACAGTCAGGAGTTGAATAAGATAACTTTTCAGATCTTTATTCTTAATGGTGGTATCGGAACATCACATGGAATATACAATAAATCTTGATCATTCCTTTCAATCACAGATGCATGATTAACATACTTTTGTCATTGAAGTTTTTGTTCTTATATATAAAATAATGCAAACTCATAACTCTAATGTTTACTTCCACTCAATGTACTTTAGTGCATCACAAAACTACCGGACCATAAACATACTTGGCTATCAGAATCAAGGCTCTTGGCTCAGCATGGGGTCACACATGTTCCCAGTATAAGCTGTACAGTCAATAGCCAACACAGGCATATACCATGAATACTAATGAGCCACACTGACCACATAATTATAGTGAATGAATGGCTTATTGTTTCATGCCTGATACTCCAGCTTATGGCTTAACATGGAAACTGAATAACAGGCCTATATATATTACATGTAAGCATGATGTAGGTAACAACAAAACTTATTTTGACTAGATATAAAAGCACTAAACATCAATGATCCTAGATCTTCATAACAATAAGTATATACTGTATAAAAATATATATAAATGGTAGCACTTTTAAGACTAACTAAACTTAAAAATAGGCATAAGCTTTCGTTAATATACAGTCTGGGAGGAGGTGGCAAACAAAAGGTGGCAGTGACTCATGAAGTTAATCGTATATTGGGACATGAAGCCAGAGTCTCTATTCAGTCCTTGTTCAATGCAGTTCAGGGTGTGAATAATCCTTTGTTCAGCTGCTTCCCTTTGAAGTTTGGTTTTGAATGGTCCTTGTTTGAGAACTGCTACTTTGAAGTGTTGAAGTGAATGGCCAAGTAGATTAAAGTGCTCAGCCACAGGCTTCTGGTCATCATGCCATTGCATCTGATGAAGTAGCTGTAGAGCTCTACGAAAGTTTATGCCTATTTTTGAATTTATAGTTAGTCTTAAAAGTGCTACCATATCTTATTCTACCTGACTAACACGGATGCATACAGATCTATACTGTATAAAGAAACTGTAAGTGTAAGGAATTGAAACTTCCTTTTCTTCACATCTCCCGTATACATTATAAAGCAATTCAAAGTAATAACAACTAAATTATTCCATATCAAAACAGTGGTATAAACTATCAAACTTATGATAATGAAAGCAACATACCTGAAATAATAAAAGATGAACAATCAGGAGATGAAAAAGAGAACTTCTCCAAGCTTTATTCTTACTTGTGGCATAAATCCATCCATGCTGGTTGTAACTGGTCATCACATGGAATATAATGACCTTCTGACAAAGATCCTGCACAAGGTGTTTATTTGGTCTTTGGGATATTCCATTGTCAAGAGAGGCAAGTGCAATTATGAGGGAATGGGTCTAAACAAAATTATAAGGGTGGTTAATATACAAATTTCTAAACAGGATGCCACTTTTACTATGTACAGGTATAGGCTTATGTAACATTTGTACAAAGCACGTCGGGTATAAATCTGGGAGGGGAGGGGAGGGGAGGGGGAGGGAGGGGAGGGGGTGGGGGTGGGGGAGGGGATAGGGAGGGGTGGGGGTAGGGGTGGGTGTGGGTTGATACACGTATGTACCCACACTTTTTGGCCCAGGGAATGGATGGTCCATGGGATCACCCCCCGGAATTTGCATGTAGTTAACGGTTGGGGTTTCAAGGAGTAAACATTCCCCCTCCCCTATGGGCCAAGGGAGTTATAGGGTTAATAAAGTTTGGGACTAAAACTTGGGAAGATGAGAACAAGTCATATTAATTAATGGTCTAATTTGGAATTAAACAGGAAAGAATATTCCCACACATCTATTCTTATTGTAGAAAAACATGTTTCCTAAGAATTCTATATTCTTACCGAGTCAGTGGAATTCTATAGAGATTGGTCTCTATAGATAACTGGTTCTATAGAATTCTATAGAAAGTAATAACTCTATAGAATTATTTTTGAGTTTCTATAGATTTTTGTAATTTCTATAGAGCTCTATAGAACTCTATACGGCATTCTATAGACTTCTATAGACTTCTATAGAACTTTTTTGTAAGGGATGGTTGGGGTGTTCTGCTTGACTGGCCATAATGGCCAGTCCAGCATATACTAATACAAAAAATTACCAAATAAAACCTGCAAATTCACAAAAATGGTAAAACCTGACAAAGTGGGATCGGTCTAGTGTAATCTATGACCCAGTTAGAGGAACCTAGCGGTAAAACTAGGCCCATACGAAGAAGAAGAAGAATACGAAGAAGAAGAAGAAGAAGAAGAAGAAGAATACGAAGAAGAAGAATACGAAGAAGAATACGAAGAAGAAGAATACGAAGAAGAATACGAATAAGAATACGAAGAAGAAGAATACGAAGAAGAAGAATACGAAGAAGAAGAAGAAGAAGAAGAAGAAGAAGAAGAATACGAAGAAGAAGAATACGAAGAAGAAGAATACGAAGAAGAAGAAGAATACGAATACGAAGAAGAATACGAAGAAGAATACGAAGAAGAATACGAAGAAGAATACGAAGAAGAATACGAAGAAGAAGAAGAATACGAAGAAGAATACGAAGAAGAATACGAAGAAGAATACGAAGAAGAATACGAAGAAGAATACGAAGAAGAAGAATACGAAGAAGAAGAAGAAGAAGAATACGAAGAAGAATACGAAGAAGAAGAATACGAAGAAGAAGAATACGAAGAAGAAGAAGAATACGAAGAAGAAGAAGAAGAAGAAGAATACGAAGAAGAAGAAGAAGAATACGAAGAAGAAGAAGAATACGAAGAAGAAGAAGAATACGAAGAAGAAGAATACGAAGAAGAATACGAAGAAGAAGAAGAAGAAGAAGAAGAAGAAGAAGAAGAAGAAGAAGAAGAAGAATACGAAGAAGAATACGAAGAAGAATACGAAGAAGAAGAAGAAGAAGAAGAAGAAGAAGAAGAAGAAGAATACGAAGAAGAATACGAAGAAGAATACGAAGAAGAATACGAAGAAGAATACGAAGAATACGAAGAAGAAGAAGAATACGAAGAAGAAGAAGAATACGAAGAAGAAGAAGAAGAAGAAGAAGAAGAAGAAGAAGAAGAAGAAGAAGAAGAAGAATACGAAGAAGAAGAAGAAGAAGAAGAAGAAGAAGAAGAAGAAGAAGAAGAAGAAGAAGAATACGAAGAATACGAAGAAGAAGAAGAAGAATACGAAGAATACGAAGAAGAAGAAGAAGAAGAAGAATACGAAGAATACGAAGAAGAAGAAGAATACGAAGAATACGAAGAAGAAGAAGAAGAAGAAGAAGAATACGAAGAAGAAGAAGAAGAAGAAGAAGAAGAAGAAGAAGAAGAAGAAGAAGAAGAAGAAGAAGAAGAAGAAGAAGAAGAAGAAGAAGAAGAAGAAGAAGAAGAAGAAGAAGAAGAAGAAGAAGAAGAAGAAGAAGAAGAAGAAGAAGAAGAAGAAGAAGAAGAAGAAGAAGAAGAAGAAGAAGAAGAAGAAGAAGAAGAAGAAGAAGAAGAAGAAGAAGAAGAAGAAGAAGAAGAAGAAGAAGAAGAAGAAGAAGAAGAAGAAGAAGAAGAAGAAGAAGAAGAAGAAGAAGAAGAAGAAGAAGAAGAAGAAGAAGAAGAAGAAGAAGAAGAAGAAGAAGAAGAAGAAGAAGAAGAAGAAGAAGAAGAAGAAGAAGGAAGAAGAAGGAAGAAGAAGAAGAAGAAGAAGAAGAAGAAGAAGGAAGAAGAAGAAGAAGAAGAAGAAGAGGAAGAAGAAGAAGAAGAAGAAGAAGAAGAAGAGGAAGAAGGAAGGAGAAGAAGAAGAAGAAGAAGAAGAAGAAGAAGAAGAAGAAGAAGAAGAAGAAGAAGAAGAAGAAGAAGAAGAAGAAGAAGAAGAAGAAGAAGAAGAAGAAGAAGAAGAAGAAGAAGAAGAAGAAGAAGAAGAAGAAGACTTTGACTTTTCAACTGAAACTTTATTGTCTAATCAATATTAAAACAATATACACAAATTAAAATAAGACAGTTTCAATTGAATACATAAGCAAATAGATTAAATTTATACAAAAAGAGAAATGTGTTAAGCGCATAAACAATGGGAAAAAGTGGCGAAATCGTGTTTTAAATAAACCAAGTGATTTTCTTTTCGGTTAAAGTGAAAATGGCGTCATGGATGTACCATGTTTTTTTGAAAGCGGAGAAGTTATTGGAAGATTTGTAGTAAAAGTAGTCGGACAGAATTTTGTGTTTGACGCGATTTCGCCATACAATTAATGGATCTACAAAAAGATTTGAGATAAAGCCAGTAAATAGCAGCTTTAAAACTAATAATGAGATAATTGCAGAGACGGACGACTTCCTTTCCGCGACCCTTGGCGTGTGGGATAAGCGTCCAGTAGGAGTCGAAAGTCAAGGTTGTTTGTGGAAGAAGACGTTGGAGAAGAGTGTAGAAGATTCAAGGATGGTTGTATAGCCGGACAGGTGATGAAAAGATGGTCAATTGTGCCTTTTGCCCACACCACCCGCACTGAGGAGAATGATTCGGGTCGATGTGGTGGAGTACTGGTAGCGACGGCAAAAATTGTGGAAAAGTTTAAACTGGATGTCACCTTCTTTTTTGAGGTCGGGAGACGGTGTTTCCTTCAATTTGAAATTAGTGTTCTCATCGAGGTAGCCGATTTTGTGCCAATGGGTGATTGTCGTGGCAGGAAAGGAGTTGATAGTGGCGTTGATGCTATTGTAGATAGTTTTCGTAGGAGCGATCAGACCGTCAATATCTGGCTCAATTGTGATGTCCGGTGGGGGGCGGGGGGAGCGGTTGAGACGAGAAGATTTACCCGACCGGGACGGCATCCTTTTTCGTTAAAGTCGCTGGAGAGTTTACAAATGATACTGTGTGTTTTTTCCAAGTCGCTGGAGAGACATCGGGTGGATATCCTAGGCAGTGTCGATTCTCGGTAGTGTTCAGGGGAAGCCATGCACCAGTGGTTTCGTCGAGCAGGTGTTTAACGAGTCGGATCCCACGCGCCATAAGTCGCTGTGCAGGAGGCCATCCGTCCCTGTTAATCTCATTGAAAAAAGAGCTATTAACTGGTACATTCACAAAAGAAGAAAATTCGGTAGGCAGTGTTGTAATTCGAGCTCTTATTGTTATCCAGGCACGCAGTAACTCACTGTGAAATGTGGGTGGGTGAGAGAAAATGGGAATCGATAACAGAATTGAAGAGTTTGTGGTCGAACCCGAGTTTTCGATATTGGCGGAAATAAAACCTGATGAAATCAAACGATGGATGATGTTGGGGATGCTTGAGAAAAGAAAGTAATAAATTGAATCGGAAAGTGAGCACGCGTGCCTGGAGACAGGAAAGTCCCAGTCCCCTCTGTCTGGGTTTTGATATAAAATAGATTTCTTTAACCAGTGTTTGCCATTATTCCAAATAAAATCCATAAGTTTTCCGTGGCATTCACCTATGATGTATTCTGGGGGGCACAGTGTGGCGAGTGTGTGAAAAATTTTGGAGGCGGCGAGTTGATTGGCTATCAGAACTCGACCTTTGAGTGACATTTTTAAGGAAAAGCGTTTCCAGCGAGAGGAGACATTTGCCGAGCTTTGTCGGCACGATTGCCAGTCTTTTGGATGAAATGATTAGAGTTGCCAAGGTGAATTCCAAGGAAGACCAAACCCTCACTATTCCATTGGAAATGGAGGGGTTGGTCAGATCTAGATGTCCACGAACCGACCCACAGACCCTGGGATTTGACATAATTTAACTGAGCAGAGAGGCTTGGCTGTACAAAGAATAAACGTCTTTGACAATGTCGAAACCACGATTATCGGTTAAAAAAATAGTAATGTCATCCGCGTACGCGGAGACAACCTGGGAAAATCTACTGTCGCAAGGAAGTTTTAGGCCGAAGTCGTTAAGTTTGATGCGAAGTGTGTGTAAAAAAGGTTCGATGGCGATTGAGTAAAGTGAGGCCGGAGAGGACACCCTTGTCTGATTCCTTTTCAAAAGAAAAGGGGAGGTGAGTGATCCGCCCACTTTGATTAAACTCTGGGCATTGAAATACATGACTTTAATATAAGAAATAAACCGTTGGCCAAAACCCATCGCCTTCAGGGTGTTAAAAAGATAATCGTGGTCGACATTGTCAAAGGCTTTCTTCTGGTCTAGATTTAAAAGAGCCAGAGGAAGATTATTAGAATTACAAAATAAAAGACTGTCCCTGATGAGATTAATATTGTCAAAGATAGAGCGTCCTGGCACCGAGTAACTCTGGTCACAGTGAACGACTTGGTTGATGAAATTTTTTAATCTATTTGTTAGGACTTTAGCGTAAATCTTGTAATCTGTATTCAGAAGAGATACCGGGCGCCAGTTTTCTATGTCGAGGAGGTCCCCTTTTTTGGGAGAAGTGTGATTATGGCCCTCCTGCAGGAAACCGGTAAAGAGCCAGATAAAATGGAGTTATTAAAACAGACAATATATCGTTTTTAGGGCCGGCCAGAAAAACTGGTAAAATTCCGACGTTAAGCCGTCGAGACCGGGAGATTTATTATGACTAAGTTGTTTAACTGCGACGTCTAATTCTTCGGTTGTGAAAGGCCTATCGCAGTCCTCTGCGTCACAGGGATCGAGAGAGGGGATATTTTGAAATAGGCGCTCGCCAGCTTTTTCTTCGGTATGGGCTCGTTTGTAAAGGGTTTGATAAAAATTGCAAACATGAGAATTTATTTCACTCGGGTTGTTAGTGACAGTTCCGGAGGGGAGCCGAATTTTAGAGATGTTTGCTCATCGATGTCGATTTTTCCATACCGAAGAAAAAGCTGGACGAAGCGTCCACTTCGTTGGTAAACATGAAACGCGCTCGGATGAGGGCGCCTCGTGCTTCCTGTTCGTATAATGATCTCAGAGCATTTCGTTGTTCTCTGAGAACTTGCTGAGTGTCAGGGGACAAGTCTGGCGAAGACTGAAGCAACTCTATGTTTTCATTGAGATTTTTGATGGTCTGTCGTTTGATGTCGGCATTTTTTGAGCCGAACATCTGAGTGAGGCTTTGATGTGACATTTGCCAACATCCCACCAAGTGCAAATATTACTGTAGTTAGGCTTTTGAGATTGCCATTGGTTGAGAAAGAGAAAGATGATGTTGGTATATTCTTTATTTTCGAGGAGAGAATTATTAAAGTGCCAGTGCGAGCTTCCCTTTCGTCTGGAAGACGTGATTTTAATGTTGAGGGAGACGGCACTGTGGTCTGAAATGGCACATGGTGAAATTTTGCAGGGAGAGACAGAAGGGAGAAGAGCATCAGAAATAAGGATTTTGTCCAGTCTGGCTTTGGACATTGAAGCCTTGGCAGGATTATTTCTGAACCAGGTATATTCGCACTTAGTGGGATTTTGTCTCCGCCAGACGTCGCTGACACTTAGTTCATTAAAAGAGTTTTCTAAAGCATTAGCGACTTTATATCTTCTTTCATTAGAGTTACAGAAACGGTCAAGAAGGGCATTAGTACAGTTAAAATCACCGCCGAGAACAACAAAACCGTCATTGTGCTCGGTACAGTGAGAAAGAAAAGAACTAATATATTCGAAGGCTAGACTGTCTTTCTGAGGAATTAGAAAATTATAAACATGGTAGATGGTAGAATGAAAGTCAAGTTTAAGATACAAAAGATAGTTTTTAAAAATAGTACAGCAAGTAATGATATTAAAGTCGCAGTTTTTTTTAAACAAAGTTGTAACACCCGTCCCAGGCGTCTCACCCTGTGCGCAGTGGACGCGATAAGGCCAATGTTCCCAACACAAAGAATTTTCGGTCAAGTTATAGGTTTCCTGCAGGAGAACAACATCTGGGTTATGGAGAGTTAAATCAAAAAAAGTTTTGACACTGAGATTCTTTAAATTTTCTGAGCACCCGCCGGTGTTCAGCGTGGCAAAGCTTAGAGCCATGACAAAATAGAAAAAGAAACTAATCATTGTTTATGAAGAAGGAGGGGTTCATCAGGATCAAGTCTTCGAATTAAAGCCTAACCCTCTGCTGCTGGCGCTTCTGAAGGAGGGGGCTATTTCTGAGGGGTTTAAGCTGTTTGACCAGCCCGGGAATATCAGGTGTGAATTTGTGGGCAATTAGCAAAGCTTTTTTGCTGGATTTCACACATTTTAGAAATTTGATCATTTCCTCATTTTTGAGGGGGCCTTTGGGAATCTGGAGGGTGGAGAATTCGTCGAATTCCGGGGCGAATTGGCTCATGTCAGACGAGACGGATTCGTTGTCGCTGCCATCCTGGTCGTCCATCGGTGTAGGAGGAGTAGGAGGGCGGGTGGGGGGTAGCGGTATTAACCGGTGGTGAGGGGGCGGGGACCTCCGTAGCCTTGCCCAGGGACTTGGTTTGTTTCTTCTTAGAAACGACAGTGGAAAAAAGGGGGGAAATTTGCCGGGAAGGGGCCGGGGGTGACGAAAAGGCCCCAGTGGGTTCAGTGGGTTTGGTACTAGGGGGAATGGTATCAGTAGCGGCTGGTTGGGAAGGTGGGGGTGATTGAGTGGATGGCAATGGGTTGAAAACAGCCGACGACTGTTGGTTTGGTGGTGGAGGGGTGGGGTGTACGGGGGTGTTTTGGGAGGAGGACGAGGGGTTTCGCTTTTGAGTGGGCGATTTGGAGGTGGATGGGGAATCGAAAGAACGTGTTCTTTTCAGAGTGTTAGAGGCTTGGAATTTTGGCAGGATGTTTGGGATCAGATTTATTTTTGGAGTGCATGAATGTTGGTTTTGGGTTCAGAGGGTTGTCTTCGGTAGAAGGTTCTTGAGCATCGGGTTGAGAAGTAGAGCTTTTCTTGCAGGCTTTGCTCATATGACCGAATTCACCACAGTTGAAACACTTTATTGATTCGGTAGAGATAAACACCAGGTAGTTTACGCCGTTGTTAGACAGATTAAGGTGGTCTGGGAGGGTTATGTTAGGTTTAATCAGAACATACACTTGTCTTCTGAAAGACATGACATGGGATAAGTTCGAGTCTTTAATTCCTAAGGAATAGATCGGATCAGGGACACCAGTTTACAAAAATCAGCAACATTACTCGCAAGAACGGCGTTGGGATTTCGGATATACATTTGAGAAAACAATACGAATGGCGGGTCTGACAAGTGGGTGATTTCCATGAATTCATTGTTATGTTCAAAACCCTCCAGGATGGCGTGTTCCACGTCATTACGAGAATTTAGGTACACAGCAATACGGCTGTTTGAAATACGAGAGGCCGAGACAATGTGTGCATTAGGCATGCTTTTAACAAAAGATTTCAAGTAATTGTTTAAAGGAATTTCATGGTTGGAGTGAAACGTGATACTGTCCTCATACGAGTTATGCTTCCAAAAGTGTCAAAGGTTACGCTATTGTTGTTTCTCGCTTGACTGGCCATACCGGCTAGTCTTGTAAAGAAAACAACCCAAAATTAAGAAATAAAAACACCTTCAAAAACCTCTTTAGCAAAAAGTAAGTTAGACTTAAAATACACTATAATGATCTATAAAGTATAAATAACACACTGGCAAGCAATAAATTGACAGAGGGGGACTAAACCCGGTAAAATAACCGTCACAATCAGAGCTCGAGGTGTACAACACTTACCCTGTGAAGAAGAAGAAGAAGAAGAAGAAGAAGAAAAAGACCCAACAGAAACGCCGACCAACAAACCAGCAGGGAAGCAATCGGCTGAAAAACAAACAAATCAGAACGCGACGAAGCCAGCAGATGAACAAAGAGAAAATAGCAATGGAAAATTTTCGAAGCATAAGGAATGCGTGGATGACGATACTATGCACGCACGCAAGAGAAAAATAGAAATCAGGAACAACAGTCGGGAAGAGAGTGACGAATACACCCCGGGAGAAGGAGTCTCGGAAGAAGAATACGAAGAAGAAGAATACGAAGTAGAAGAAGAAGAAGAATACGAAGAAGAATACGAAGAAGAAGAATACGAAGAAGAAGAATACGAAGAAGAAGAAGAATACGAAGAAGAAGAAGAAGAAGAAGAATACGAAGAAGAAGAAGAAGAATACGAAGAAGAAGAAGAATACGAAGAAGAAGAAGAAGAAGAAGAAGAAGAAGAAGAATACGAAGAAGAATACGAAGAAGAAGAAGAATACGAAGAATACGAAGAATACGAAGAATACGAAGAATACGAAGAAGAATACGAAGAATACGAAGAATACGAAGAAGAAGAAGAATACGAAGAAGAAGAATACGAAGAAGAATACGAAGAAGAAGAAGAAGAATACGAAGAAGAAGAATACGAAGAAGAATACGAAGAAGAAGAAGAATACGAAGAAGAAGAATACGAAGAAGAAGAATACGAAGAAGAAGAAGAAGAAGAAGAATACGTAGAAGAAGAATACGAAGGAGAATACGAAGAAGAATACGAAGAAGAAGAATACGAAGAAGAATACGAAGAAGAAGAAGAATACGAAGAAGAAGAATACGAAGAAGAAGAATACGAAGAAGAAGAATACGAAGAAGAAGAATACGAAGAAGAAGAATACGAAGAAGAAGAATACGAAGAAGAAGAAGAAGAAGAAGAAGAAGAAGAAGAAGAAGAAGAAGAAGAAGAAGAAGAAGAAGAAGAAGAAGAATACGAAGAATACGAAGAATACGAAGAAGAAGAAGAAGAAGAAGAAGAATACGAAGAAGAAGAAGAAGAATACGAAGAATACGAAGAAGAAGAAGAAGAATACGAAGAATACGAAGAATACGAAGAATACGAAGAATACGAAGAATACGAAGAAGAAGAAGAAGAATACGAAGAATACGAAGAAGAAGAAGAATACGAAGAAGAAGAAGAAGAAGAAGAATACGAAGAAGAAGAAGAAGAAGAAGAAGAATACGAAGAATACGAAGAATACGAAGAATACGAAGAAGAAGAATACGAAGAATACGAAGAAGAAGAATACGAAGAATACGAAGTAGAAGAATACGAAGAATACGAAGAAGAAGAAGAATACGAAGAATACGAAGAAGAAGAAGAAGAAGAAGAAGAAGAAGAAGAAGAAGAAGAAGAAGAAGAAGAAGAAGAAGAAGAAGAAGAAGAAGAATACGAAGAAGAAGAATACGAAGAAGAAGAAGAAGAAGAATACGAAGAAGAAGAAGAAGAAGAAGAAGAAGAAGAAGAAGAAGAAGAAGAAGAAGAAGAAGAAGAATACGAAGAAGAAGAATACGAAGAAGAAGAAGAAGAAGAAGAAGAAGAAGAAGAAGAAGAAGAAGAATACGAAGAAGAATACGAAGAAGAATACGAAGAAGAATACGAAGAAGAATACGAAGAAGAAGAAGAAGAATACGAAGAAGAATACGAAGAAGAAGAAGAAGAAGAAGAATACGAAGAAGAATACGAAG
The DNA here is from genome assembly GCA_029582265.1 of Zoroaster sp. YZ-2022. Classification (NCBI taxonomy): domain Eukaryota; kingdom Metazoa; phylum Echinodermata; class Asteroidea; order Forcipulatida; family Zoroasteridae; genus Zoroaster; species Zoroaster sp. YZ-2022. The sequence continues at coordinate 18,284,756 of CM055827.1, forward strand.
AAGAAGAAGAAGAAGAAGAAGAAGAAGAAGAAGAAGAAGAAGAAGAAGACGAAGAAGAATAAGAAGAAGAAGAAGAAGAAGAAGAAGAAGAAGAAGAAGAAGAAGAAGAAGAAGAAGAAGAAGAAGAAGAAGAAGAAGAAGAAGAAGAAGAAGAAGAAGAAGAAGAAGAAGAAGAAGAAGAAGAAGAAGAAGAAGAAGAAGAAGAAGAAGAAGAAGAAGAAGAAGAAGAAGAAGACTTTTGACTTTTCAAGGGAAAACTTTATTTACAAAACCAAACAACAATACAAAATGTACAAATAAAAGAATAATAAACAATGTTTGACCAAAATTGGTGGTTTACAATGTTACTGTGAACTAAAATAGGTTTACATTGTTAACAAAGAAACTACAAAAATACATTAGTAAATGAAAAACAATAATACATTGATAATTCAATCGATAATAAACAAAAGGTTTAGTGGAAGAAAGGAAGAAAAGGGAAAAGGCTCCTCTAAAAGGGAGACTACAAGCACCATGGTGCAAGCAGACTCCCCCGAGGATCCCCGGGGTGGGGAGCCACTGGCATTACTGGTGTGGGTCTTAAAACCTCCAGCAGCTCCCAAAGAGAGAGAAAGAAAGAGCAGAGAGAGGACCCACTCATGAACAGTGGCATACGCCTTGCCTCAATCAGAGAGAGATTGGAGATAGCTGTTCACAAGGTGGGTCGAAAGGGAAACGGTGGACCGAGAGGGGTCAGGTAGTAGGATTAGATCAACCATGTTAACTCATTCTTAACAAGAGTGAAGATAGTGTCGTTAAACGACCATTTATTAAGGAAACCTGAAAGGTTATTACAAAGATTGTGATATTGGTAATCGGTGATAATCTTTCGTTGTAAGCAGTTGCGCCAAATAATGTGAGGTTCGGATAAACATGAGGTTCTGTAAAGCCAGTATATAACATGTTTAAAGCTGATGATGAGGTAGTTGGACAGACGGACTGCCCCCCTGGAGCGACCTCTAGCACAAGGAACGAGAGTCCAGTATAGTTCGAAGTCAAGTTGAAGATCTGGAAGGATGCTATGTAGAAGAGAGTGTAGCAGGTTGAGACCAGGGTTGAATGGCAGGGCAGAGAATGAAAAGATGAAGAAGTGTTCCCCTCTCCACACCAGCCGCAGGAGGAGCAGATGTCAGGGTTGAGATGGTGAAGAACTGGAAGGGAGGGAAGAATATTATGGAGGAGTTTGAATTGCGTATCCTTCCTTCTTTGAAGTGGGAAGCTGGTATATTTCTTTCCATTGAAAGGATTTTGAAAAATCAAAAGTCCGGATTTATGCCAGTAGGTGATTGTATGAGGAGGATGTGAGTTAACTTGGTTGTTGAAGATTGCATATATATGTTTTGAATACGCAGAGAGTCCATTTGGACAAGTGGGAAGTGTGAAGTCCATAGGAGAATCTGGACGAGCGAAAAACTTCTGGAGGATTACCGGACGGACGCCGGTTACATTGAAGACAAAAGGAAAGGTATTGAATATACTCCGATGTAGATGTTGAATATCAAGATGAAGAAGTCGAGAGAGGGTTGACGAAGGGCTCGGAGAGGAGGTTGAAAATCTCTGGCCTCTTTCCACATACCGGTGTTCGAGATTAACGAGGTGCTTGACAAGCGTGATTCCATGGGAAAGTAGTCGCGCAGGGAAGAGTACCTCATCATCAGCTTTATCGGTAAGAAGAGGACTATTAAGTGGAAGATTGAGAACATGGTTGATCGAATCAGAGGGTATTTCAACGCGAGCTCCGGACGCCGTCCAAGCACGCAAGAGCTCACCATAGAAGCAGGGGAGGCTAGTGTAGAATTTGGGGAAGGTGTGGGTAAGAAAAGTTGGAAGTCGAGATTAAGGTTCATATATTTATGGAGATTGTGGCTTATCATGTTGTACGCGGGTGTGGACAGAGATTGAGATATCGTTGGATAAGGGAGAGCCTGAAGGTGAGCACGCGTGCTTGGAGGCAGGCTAGACCTAAACCTCCCTGTCAGGTTTACGATAAAGAATGGTTTTCTTAAGGAGGTGTCTTTTGTTGGACCAGACAAAATCGACGAGCATATCTTGGAGTTCACTTAGGAGGTTATCAGGGGAGAGAGAACAGCTAAACAATGGAAAATTTTGGAGGCAGGCAAGTTGGTTGGCGATAAGGACTTTGCTTTGTATGAAAGGGTAGATGCAATGCCTTTCCAGCGGGAAAGTGTGTTGCAGAGTTTAGTTGCAAGCGTTCCAGTTTTGTTTTATGTAGTGATTAGTGTTGCCTAAGTGAACTCCAAGGAAGGGAAGTCCTTCATTGTTCCAACGGAAGTTCAGGGGCTCGTCGTTTCTTCCGGTCCATGACCCGACCCACAGCCCTGTGATTTATAGTAATTGAGGCAAGCAGCAGAGGATTTAATGAAAAGTTGGTACACTTCATCAACAATTTAAAACCGGAATCAATGGTGACAAAATTGAAACATCGTCTGCGTAGGCCGAAACCTGCTGGTATTGATCGGTTCCGGGAAGAGGAACCCATTGGTGCCTAAACGATTTCTTAGGGTGTTGAGTAGGGGCTCAATTGCGATGGAGTATAACAGTCGAGAGCGGACAGCCCTGACGAATACTTTCTCTGCAGGGAAGGGGCAGTGGTGAACCACCAACCTTGATGAGGCTCTCGGCACCGTTGTACAAAAGTTTGACATAGGAAATAAAGCGGTCACCAAACCCATGGCTCTCATGGTATCAAATAAATAGCCGTGGTCAACATTATCAAAAGCTTTCCTCTGATCAAGGTTGAGCACGGCAAGGGAGTATCGTTAAAATTGGAGTAGTTAATTATGTCTTTAATCAAAAGGATATTGTCGTAAATCGAGCGACCTGGGATGCAATATGATTGGTCATAGGTGAACAATACATTCAATGTGTTGCTTGAGCCTATTGCCAGCAACTTAGCAAAGATTTTATAGTCAGTATTGAGAATAGAGACAGGACGCCAATTAGCAATATCGGAGAGATCTCCTTTTGGAATAAGGGAGATAACAGCTCTTTTAAAGGAATGGGGTGGGTTGCCGGAGGCAATAGCGTGGTTAAAAACAGACAATAAATCATTTTTTAGAAGAGGCCAGAAATGCTGGAAAAATTCACAAGACAGACCATCAAGGCCGGGTGCTTTGTTATTGCTGAGTTGCTTAACGGCAAGGTCAAGTTCCTCAGGAGTCAGAAGATTGTCGAGATCTTCCGAGTCCTGAGGGTCATGAGGACAAATCCGAGAGAAGAGTGTCATGAGGCGCTCTCGTCAGTTGGGACATTATTGTATAGAGTACGGTAAAATTCGCGCACGTGAGATTTAATTTCATCTGGATTCTCAGTAACCGTGCCGGATTGCAAGCGAATATTGGTCATGGTTTTAGATTTAGAGTGAGATTTTTCGAGCTGAAAAAAGTAGGACGAGCTTGTGTCGACCTCTGTGATGTGTTTGAAGCGCGACCTGACGAGAGCACCACGCGCCTCGTTTTTAAGTAAAATGTTTAAATGATTTTTCTGCTCATTGAGCACACGTATAGTTTCCTGTGTAAAGTCTGGCGCGGACTGAAGTTCGTCAATAGAGGCATTCATTTGACGAAAAAGTTCGCGCTTATCATCTGAGACTTTAGCCCGTACATTTGAGAAAGGGATTTCAGTTGGGACTTGCCAAAATCCCACCAGGCACCAAGGTCAGAAAATTCGTTTTGTTTATTTCTCCAGTCAGTCCAAAATGAGTGACAATATCCTTGTAAACATTATCTTCGAGCAGGGAGTTATTAAAGTGCCAATAGGCGCTCCTATAGTGTCTTGAATGGGAAGTTTAATGACAAAGAAACTGCTGAGTGATCAGACAGAGAGCAGGGATTGATGTTGCAGGAAAGAACGCTAGACATAAGATTAAATGGGACATAAAACGGTCTAGCCTGGCTTCAGAAACACCACTCGGATTGCTTGGGTTATTTCTGAGCCAGGTAAACTTCTGTAATGAGGGGTTCCGTCTACGCCAGACATCGCACAAAGAAAGAAAATTAACAGTATCATTGAGAGCCACGGAGATTTTGTGCCGATGCTCAGTCGGCCTACACAGACGATCAATGGACGGATTAATTGTACAGTTAAAGTCACCACCGATTACAATGACACCGTCACTGCACTGACCACAGTGATTGAAAGAGCACGGATGACCTCCAGAGCCGTATAATCAGTTTGAGGAATAAGAACATTGTACAGGTGGTAGAAAGTATTGTTAAAGACAATCTTGTGATATAGAATATAACTTTCAAAATAACTTTAGAGTCAGAAACATGGACGTTTGGGTTTTAATGAGGGTTGTGACTCCCGACCCCCGGGCAGGGCTGGGGAACAATTGCAGGTGTAAGGCCAGAGTTTCCAACAAGCACAATTTTCACTAAGGTCGTTGGTCTCTTGAAGGAAAACAACATCAGGGTTATTTTGAAGTCTTTCGATGTAAGTTTGGAAAGCGGCATTCGGATGGAGGAGCACCCCTGTGTTAAGTGTTAGCAGTGACAGTGTCATTGTTACAAAAATACAAAATTACTGAGTAAATAATCCATGGTTGGTGAAGTTACATATCGAGTTTTTAATTAGCTTTGAAATCCTCTGCTGCATGCTTTTTCGCAGCAGGGGCTGTTACGCAAGGGCTTCAGTTGCTTGACAAGCCCAGGTAGATTGGGAGTGAATTTTCGAGCAATGACTTCCGGTTTTCTTCTGGCTTTAACTGTGGAAGGAACCTTATCAGTTCCACGTTAGAAAGGGGCCCTTGCAAGTGTGTAAGGAGTCGGCGGTGAGGATCGCGTCATCATCAGTAGTCTGGGTGTCATCCAACAGGTCGGAGGTCAGTGACAGTACCGTCTGCTGTGGAGGTAGGGTGGAGACTGAGGGGAGGCGGCACTGAGGCCTGGGAAAGGAGGGGAAGAGATTTGCATTGGGGTAGTGATTTTCCAGGTTAATTTACGTGGCAGTGAGGGGTGTTTAAGGGACTAGGTTGGGGTTATAGTTTGGAGATTTGGGAGGGGACTGTTTCCTCTTTGATAAAACTTCAGAAAACAGTCTGGAAGGAGCAGGAGGGAGCCCAGATTGAGAGGTGAGGATCAGTTGATCGTTCCTTACCAGAGGAGGTCGATGGGTGAGGGGGTGGGTGAGGGGTGGGACAGAGGATGGGACAAGGGAGGGTGAGGGGAAGAGACAGGAGCCCCTCCACTTGCACTAGGCAAGGATGAAGCCTGAAAGGGAGGGGAGGAACCGACGAAAAAATAGCAGAACTAGAGTTGTTGAGCTCAGGCATTGAATCAGAGGGATTAACGGAATTGGGTAGCTTGTTCGAAACGACAGCTTTGGACTGTGTGGCACTCAAAGAGGCCATATAGAAGAGGCAGGAAATTTGGGCGGACCTTCAGGGGCCAAAATAGCAAGTGGGGCCTTCGTACTACTAAAGGGGCCAGTGGGGCAATGGATTAGGGGTTCTTAGGTGGGTGTTTGGGGTCTGATTTGTTTTTACCATGGATAATAGTGGGAGGGGGGTTGAGGGGGTTGTGGGTGTCATTACTGGGTGCTTTACTGTTAGGTTTTTTGCAAGAGCGACTGATATGGCCGTATTCTCCACAGTTAAAGCATTTGACCGATTCGGTGGATAGGAAGACTCGATAGTTAACTCCCGCAAATGTGAAGTTAATGTGATCCGGAGGGTGACGTTATTATTGAAGAGTACCTGGACTTGTCTTCTGAAAGACATGATATGTGAAAGCTGCTTGCTTTAAAACCAAGTGGTATGGGTCGGATCTGAGACACCACCTTGCAGAAACTTGAGATATAATGAGCAAGGACATAATTAGGGATTTCAGGTAAACATTAGAGAGAGTGAGACAGGTAGTAGGTTTGATAAGTGGAGTGAGTTCGAAAAAGAGTCACCAAGTGTCAGACCGTGAGTAGTCGCGTCGATGACTGCCGCTCTCGAGCGTAGATAGATAGCTACTCGGCCATTGGAAATACGAGAGGCAGAAACGACTTCTTCGGGTGGTATTTGATTAACAAAGGCGTCAATGTATGTTTGAATGGAGATTTTATCAGAGGCTTTGAAAGCCACTCCATTGTCCTGGTTACTGCACTGAAAGGCTCGTCACCGGGAACAGTTGTCTTCGGTGGGGCAGCCGTGTTCACGCTCGACTGCCCCTGAATGGATGTCTCTGCTTGACTGGCCATGAGGGCCAGCCTAGCAACAAATTAAGACAGGAAAGTGGGAAATTTTACTCTCAAATATCATGAAATTAAAACGCCAGACAAGGGAGGTTAGCCTAGCCTAATCTATAAAACAATTAACTACAAGTAGGTGAAAAAACTGGGACCGTACTGGGTCTATAAGCTACAAATAAACAACTTACTGGACTCGATTGAAATACGTGACACACAAGGAAGAAAGAAGAAGAAGAAGAAGAAGAAGAAGGAGAAGAAGAAGAAGAAGAAGAAGAAGAAGAAGAAGAAGAAGAAGAAGAAGAAGAAGAAGAAGAAGAAGAAGAAGAAGAAGAAGAAGAAGAAGAAGAAGAAGAAGAAGAAGAGAGGAGGAGAAGGAGAAGGAGGAAGGAGAGAGGAAGAAGAAGAAGAAGGAGAAGAAGAAGGAGAAGAAGGAGAAGAAGAAGAAGGAGAAGAAGGAAGAAGAAGAAGAAGAAGAAGAGGAAGAAGAAGAAGAAGAAGAAGAAGAAGAAGAAGAAGAAGAAGAGGAAGAAGAAGAAGAAGAAGAAGAAGAAGAAGAAGAGAAGAAGAGGAAGGGAGAAGAAGAAGAAGAAGAAGAAGAAGAAGAAGAAGAAGAAGAAGAAGAAGAAGAAGAAGGAGAAGAAGAAGAAGAAGAAGAAGAAGAAGAAGAAGAAGAAGAAGAAGAAGAAGAAGAAGAAGAAGAAGAAGAAGAAGAAGAAGAAGAAGAAGAAGAAGAAGAAGAAGAAGAAGAAGAAGAAGAAGAAGAAGAAGAAGAAGAAGAAGGACCTGGAATAAAAAAAGGACCTGGAAGGTGGATATGTGGAAAAGACCTGCTGACAGATGAAATTTGTAAACAAAAAATACAGTGGTTTTGGAATTTTTGGAAAACACAAAAAACAAGTACAAAGATATTATGGAGTGGTGGGATCTTGGAAAGAATCGACTTAAAGAAATTATGAAAGCAGGGGAGAAGGCAAAATATTTTGAACGTGGGAAGAAAAGTATCAACTAGATCAAAATACGAATTTCTTGTCAGTAATCCTGATATTACAAATAAGCCCGAACTGGACGATATTGAGAAAAAATTAAAAGCATTTGAAGAAAAAAAATGGAAAAAACAAAACTCCAACTCTATATAAATAAACAAATACACGGTGAAAAACCTACCAAATACTTCTTTGAAGCAGTTAAACAACAGCGACAATTTAACTATATAAATGTTTTAACAAATGAAAAAGGAGATTTCTTAGACAATACGACATCAATTATGAAACATGTAAAATTGTATTATACGGAGCTTTTCTCTTCTGACAAAACAAACAACCATCATATGCCCCCAAAAATGCGAAATTTTAAACCAATTCAGTTTGAAGAGGAAATGGTTACAAACATTGAAAAGGAAATTGGGGTGAATGAACTGCACGAAGCACTCCTTGAAATGAATAGAGATAAAGTTCCGGGCTTAGACGGACTAACCGTAGATTTTTATGTAAGCTTTTGGGAAGTAATTAAAAACGATTTTGTAGAATTGGTAATTATTGTAAATTAAAAGAGACTTCAGAATTCAATGAACACCGCACTCGTTAGAATTATGTATAAGAACAAAGGACAGAGGGAAAATTTAAAAAATTGGCGACCAATAAGCCTTCTTAATGTAGATTATAAAATTGTAACAAAATGTCTTACAAAGCGTCTATGTAAACTTATGCCTTACTCGATCAATGAAAATCAAACTTGCGGGGTCAAAGGTAGAAATATACATGACAACTTAATGGTGGTCAGGGATGCCATAGATTACGTTAATTTAAATAACAAAGCAGCAGTGATAATAAACATTGATCAGGAAAAGGCATTTGATCGAATTGAATGGAGGTACATGTACGCAACAATGGAGGCAATGGGAGTCCCAGGAGGTCTAATAGAATGGATTAAGACTATTTACAGCAACCCGTTATCCACAATTAATGTCAACAATTACTTTACTGAGCCCATACGAGTCACAAGAGGAATAAGACAAGGGTGTCCAATGTCTCCATCGTTGTATGCCATCTGCGCGGAAGGACTCGCCAATATGATTAGAAATAATAAACTTATAAAAGGTCTGGAGCTGCTGAAACAAGACATTGTTAAAATAATACAACACGCTGATGATATGAGCATATTTATCACACAGGATTAAGATTTTGAAAATTTGGAATATATTTTTTACACATACAGTGAAGGATCTGGTTCTAAAATTAATGCCCAAAAAACCCGAGGATTGTGGTTGGGAAAATGGAAAAATAGGGAAGAGAAACCAGGAAATTTCGAATGGACGAACCATAAATTGAAAGTATTGGGTATTTATTTTGGAAACGAAGTCAAGCCAGAAGAAAATTGGGATGAAAAAATTCACAAAGCAAAAAAATTACTGAATAGATAGATGGAAAGGAAGATCCTTGACAATGAAGGCTAAATCGGTGGTAGTTAATTGTCTTGTGGGTAGCAGTTTGGCTTATTTTGGTTCTGTGATCTCGTGTCCGGATCACCTGATCAAGAAATTAAACGATGTAATTTGGGAATTTTATTGGTCGGGGGGACCGGACAAGATGAAAAGGGATACAACAAGGGGACCAAACACAAAAGGTGGGACGGGACTTATTAATGTAGAGTTTAAACTGAGGGCCTTAAAACTGCAATGGCTTAGAAAATATACCCAAAAGGGGGGAATTTGGAAAAACTTATTTGACTATTGGATTGGTAGGGCAAGTGGAGACGACAAACTTGGCTGGTTTATCTTGAACAATACTAAACGGATTAGTCCGGAAACGCCGTCGTTTTATAGAGACGTCATTAATGCCTTTATAAAATCAAGCAGCAGTGTGCAATTTGACTTTAGTTGTATAAATGAAGCATATTGTACACCCTTATGGAATAACTCTGTGATTACGGTAGGCGGAACGTTATTAGACTCAAAAATGTTAAAGAAATATGGAATAATTAACTTAAGACATGTTGTTAAAGACCAACATTTAATTTCCTTTAAGGAGCTATCGAAGAGGTGTAATATTAGAAAAATAAACGCGGGAAAAATATTAGCACGGCTAAGAAAAGGAATAATTGAACAATTTGTGAAGGAAAATAGGGAAGGACCCGCTAATGGTGACATTGGTAAAAATCCAAAACATTTTTGGAGTTTTATTAAGGCTAGATCCCGTCAACATTCCTTGCCTTCAGTTCTACGTAATGAAAGTTCAGGACTTGAAGCTACCGATTCAGCTGGTAAAGCTGCTCTTTTGATGGACTTTTTCCAGTCTGTTTATCTTCCGTCTCATGATGAATCGGTCACTAATCATACTTTGCCTACTCTTCAGTCTGTTAATCTGGATGCCATGCCTGCTATCCGTATCACTGAATCTGATGTCCTGCGTAAATTGAAAAATATTGACTCTTCCAAAGCTAGTGGACCTGATAATGGCCCGTATTTTAGAACGTTCCTTTACTGCAATGGACGCCTTTATGCCTATTGTTCTCTTAAGAGAACAATAGGCATAAAGGCGTCCTTTGCAATAAAGGAACGTTCTAAAATACGGGCCAATATTTCTGGTTTTATTTTTAATTCCTGTGCCAATGTTCTTTGTGGTCCCTTAACATATATTTTTAGAAAGGCCACCCAGGACGGTTGCTTTCCTTCAAGTTGGAAATCTGCTAATATTGTTATCTGCTAATAAATCTGGTAAAAAATTAAGTGTTTCTAACTATAGACCAATTTCATTACTCCCTCAGATTGCTAAGGTCTTTGAAAAGATCTTGTGTGAGCAAATTATGTCTCATGTTCGACCTGCCATTTCTGAGCAGCAGCACGGTTTTGTCTCTGGCAGGGATTGCTCCACCAACCTTTCTTCATTATTGCAGGAGGCATACCCTACTGTTGACCAGAGAGAGCAGTTGGATGTTGCCTACACGGATTTTTCAAAGGCCTTTGATCGAGTCAACCATGATTTCTTGTTATATAAACTAAAATCCTACAATATTCATCCTAATATCTTAATGTTGTTACAGAGTTATTTGACTGATAGAAGACATAGAGTTACTGTGGATGGTTTTACCTCTATTATGGAAAACAGTGCCCTCGGGTATTCCACAGGGTTCAATACTGGGGCCTCTCCTATTTACTTTATTTGTTAATGATCTTCCTAAGTGTTTAAGCAATAAATGTTTGATTTTTGCAGATGACTTAAAAGTTTTTCGTCAGATTGGTTGTTCTGCAGATACTCTTTCATTACAGGCAGACTTAGATAAAATTATGAACTGGTCTAATACCTGGCGTCTCTTTTTAAATGTTAGTAAATGTAGTGTTTTAACTCTTACCCTTAAGAAGACGGCTTTTAAATTTGATTACTCTCTTGGTGATATTATTCTTAATAGGGTTGCTGTTCAGAAAGACCTTGGTATTTTTATTGACAGTAAACTCACCTTTGTTCCTCATGTTAACTCTATTATTAAAAAAGCTAATCGCATGAGTGGTTTGGTAAGGCGCAACTTCCGCTCGTTGAAGAATGATCATATTTTACGCACCTTGTTTTGTTCACTAATCAGACCGAATCTAGAGTATTGTACAATAGTGTTTAATTCTATCTCTGCTCATCAGGCACATAGGATAGAAGAAGTTCAGCATCGTTTTCTCAAATTTGTTCATAGGACGCTTAATTGTAACACTGGTTTTAATTGTAACTTTGATTATATTGATTTATGTGATATTTACAGGATTCCACCCCTCAGACATAGGAGAATTGTTAATGACTGTTTATTTCTATATAAATGTTTTCACAATCATTTTAGTACCACTGACTGCAATCCATTTAGTTTACATGTTTCTAATCGTCGTACAAGGCATGCCAATGAACACATCCTCCATGTCCCAAGGAATCGCGTTGAGGTGACAAAGCGTGGCTTTATATCAAGGATTTCATCCACCTATAACGGGCTCCATGGGACTTGTGATGTGTTCGGGGCTCCATCTCTTAATTCTTTCCGTACTCAGGTTTTCCGTGCCTTAGCCAGTACCAGCAACTGATATGTATTTTAGTGTCTTAAATTTTTTGCAATCTATTGTTATGTAATTTTTAATTCATTGTTTTTATATTTATATGTATCATAAGTTGTTCAAAATGGAAAAGGTAGAAGACAACAAAAATGTGGACTTTGCAAAACAGAAATTGAAACTCTGGAACATCTCTTTATTTATTGTAACAAAACTTGGTCATCGTGGATTTACATAGAAAACTTATTGAGGATTTACAGTGGTAATAAGCATTTATATATGAATGATAGCAACCGAATCCTGGGTTATGGAGAAAATGTGACAGATGTCGCTTTATTATTAATTGCGAAACTACACAACATTATATGGGTAACCAGGTGTTATAACTTAGGTGTAAAAGAACAAATAAAATGCGAAGACTTAGAGTTTATTTACAGAAAGAGCATTAAATATATGCTCGAATTAGAGAAGGGTAGACTTTCTAAAAAACGATTTCCTTATAATGCATGGCAAAAATAATGCTATGTGTAAAGTCATAGATGGAAATATAGAGATATCAATTTGAAAAGGAAACATTCTCAACTTGAAGACATACGGTGTACGTAATATAATAATATGTATTTATTGTACATAAATGTGAATTTTATTTGTATACTTAATGGAAAAGACAATGGTATTATTTCAAGAGAGATTGTATGCATATAATTTGCCAAATTATAGTGATTATACTTTATTTTAGTTTATTGAATTTTAATTTGACGACTAAATTTTTTGTAGTAAATGGTAGTAATATTTTGTTGTATTGTATGGAAAGACAAAATGAAATAAAAGGAGTTGTATGACTCCAATGGAATGGGGAAATTTTTTTTTAATAATAATAATAATAATAATAATAATAATAATAATAATAATAATAATAATAATAATAATAATAATAATAATAATAATAATAATAATAATAATAATAATAATAATAATAATAATAATAATAATAATAATAATAATAATAACAATGACTTACATGGCGCACGTATCCACCAAACTGGTGCTCAAGGCGCATTGCATTATTACCCCCTGCTCATCAGGCTCATAAATCATTCCTGAAACCATCTCAGCTCGCTGGAGAGTATACAGCTCAATTGCTGCCATTTCAGCGCATATGGGCTAATCAAACACAACAACCAACTCTGCCCTCACAGGTACCCATTTTCCCCTGGGTGGACAGAAGCAATTATGGTTAAGTGTCTTGCTCAAGGACACAAGCACCCCAGTCGCGGCAGGGATTCGAACCCACATTCTGACGACTCAGCCATCAGAACACAAATCCGATGCACTAAACCGCTCGACCACAGGATTGATGTGACCTTCCATGTCCTCTCGTCGGGACTGTGAGATATTTCTCTTGCTGGTGCCATGGTCGAGCGGTTTAGAGCATTACATTTGTGTTTTGATTCGACGGTCGACAGAGTGAGGGTTCGAATCTTGGCCGCGACCGCCAGGTACTTGGTCATTTGACACTTTACTGTACATTGGGTCATATTGCTTCTCTTCTCCCTTGAGAAACGAGTACCTGTGACGGTACAGGTTGATATTGTGTTTGAAAAAAACCTCCGATACGCTATGGTTGCTCGGGGCTGTTTGCTCACTGAGCCCAATGACTATGGATAATGTATAAAAGCGAATTGGGAAAGCCTGTGAAATGCGTCAGTGGGGATCTGAATTTTTACCCCCTTTTTAACGTCAAAATATTTCTGGAATTTGTTCAACTTGTATTGACCTCTTTTGAAAACGCACTATATTACTGGGATGGGAGACCCAAAAGGCTAAATAGGGTGTCTAAACAAAATGAATTATTTATGTCATTATGTGCGCTCGGAATAAATTTTTAGTGGGAAGATGATTATTATTGGGGGAGGGGGAGGGTATATTGCCAACCCGTCACCTATGCTTATTAGAGCAGTCTCTACTCACAGATTCATTATTTAAGGGTTACTTGCATGTTACGAGCAGGTTACTTGAGGCTGACCCAGGTAAGCCCCGGCAATGACGTCAGACCAACTCGAACGCTCCGGAGTCAGACCCGGGTCGACCCGGGGAAACTACTCGGACGCACCCATAGAATCAACCAATTTCAAGGCAAAAAATGGGATCTTTTAAGTTTGTTTAAGATTACCAATAGTGTAGAGTACCACATTTAAAGCACTGTTGGTTGGTTGGTTTGATTGAATGTTTGCTTTTAAAAGAAGCAATTTGTCACTTCTCAATGTTTATCTAAATATGTCATATCATAGGTAAAACTTGTAGCTTTGCATGGTGAGGATGATAAGTAAGACTAATTGCGGTGACACCATGTGGAATCTCAATTGAGTAGTAATTAGTTCTGAAAAGAACTGGAGGTACAACTCGACGTTTCGATCAGTATGCTCTGATCAGTATTCTCTGATCAGTATTCTCGATCAGTATTCTCCTGAGGACGATCAGAGCATACTGATCGAAACGTCGAGTTGTACCTCCAGTTCTTTTCAGAACTAATTACTACTCAATTGAGATTCCACATGGTGTCACCGCAATTAGTCTTACATGTCATATCATGTTCATCAATTTGCATGCACGAATTGTGTTGTGTGCAAAACGATAGGCTTTTGATTAGACTGCCTAATTGAAGTGCATGCATCATTTAATATGCCTATAATTATAATAAAACTTAGTATAAAACAATTGTTGATTTGTTTGAGGAAGAGGTTCTCTGTTTCACTGTCTGACTGCAGCAGTCACTTAGTAAGCCTAGCTTGTTCACACAGCACAGTAATAATAAATACACGGTATGCCATTGCTTCAACCAGTTGTTAAATCCTAGTATTCAGTACTGTTGATTAGGCCTAAAATTCAAGTGAAAATCAACATTTGAATACATTTGTACGATGGAAGATAACACAACATTATCTCTTTTGGCACCGGAAATATTTGTCTCTGTGATGTGCCCTATTGGTCTGCTGACGAACGGTTATCTTTCTCTTTCTCGTTGCTCGCATCAAGTCGATACGGACTCCCTTCAACATTATTCTGTCCAATCTTGCTGTGGCCAACGTCACATTTCTGATTACAGGCCACTTTTTCATCTACGTTGTTCATAACAAAGATGAACCTTTACAGATCGAATTCTTTTTTTTAATTAAGACGTGCTATATTGCTTCTGGTCTGTTCGTAACCATTGTCGCCATCGAACGATTTCTTGCCACGTTCAACAGGCTGAAATACTCCGCCATTTGCAACAACAAACGCCGTTTAGCAAAGATCTGTGTTGGAACATGGATCTTTGCCGCAACTTGTGGTGGTCTGTTGACGCTGTACATATAATTATTTATCAAAGGAAGTGGAGCGATAATCTTGCTTTCTGTTGTCCTTACATTCTGTCTGCTGTTCCTCATTTTTAACTTCGTCCTTTACGCCTGCGTTTTATGGAGACTAAAGAAGCGTCCATTGACATCGTCATATGTACAGCGACGCATCGTGATCAAGTTAGTAATCACAACAGTTTTCGTATTTATATTTGATACAGCTCACGTCGTACAAATCATTCTGCATTACTGGAAGTTCTTTGACAAATTTGACAAATCCATGCTGAACATGATTATGTTGGCTGTGAATGCCACCATCTCAAGCATCAGCCCCCTCTTGTACGGTTTCCTCAGCTTCGATTTGAAGAAGTTTTCGGCGAGAAAAGTATTCTGTGGATGCTGCTTCAGAGAGAAGCGAACGAAGACATATTCCTGCAGTAAAGGTATCTCTCGTTCAGTCAAGAAAACTGTAGAGACAGCCGTGTAATAGAACCACTCCCTGTACATGTTGCTGGGAGGCAGGCCCCAAAAGTTGCATGTCATGCCCATATGTTCGCTTAGGAGGGGTTAAGTACAGTTATAGACATTTTGCCCATTGGATATTGTCTTAAGAATTTTCATAATTATATATCATTATTGTATCATATACACCATTTTCATCCTTGCGTCAAATAAATTGAATTGGGTTCATAATTAATGGGAATACAGACATGTGCAGGAAATAGCAACACATCTTATATTTTCTTGTCGATGATGGTTTTTATACTGAAATCTACAACAATATGGAGTGAGATTTGCATCAGTAACTCAGTATTGTGAGAATTAATTTTCATTATAAACGCATGTTTTCACTAAAGTGAGATATTCATTGTCTTAAAGCCAGTTTATACTTTTGAATACATTTCTGCATCCATTTCTTTGTAAAAATCGGTTTTATTTATTCGTTTAATGTCATCTCATACATATACTGAATAGCAAAAGAAACGCAAGTCTGAGGACAGCAAAAGAAACGCAAGTCCGAGGTCATGTCAAGTTTTCAAACAGAAGACAAACCATTTTGATTCTAATCACTCATTTAATGAAAAATACTTTCAATTTGTGAGCTGAAAGTGACTGTTGATGGTGAAAATCTTGCAATGCAATTTCACCAGTCACTTTCAGCTCACAAATTGAAAGCATTTTTCATTAAATGAGTGATTAGAATCAAAATGGTTTGTCTTCTGTTTGAAAACTTGACAAGACCTCGGACTTGCGTTTCTTTTGCTGTCCTCGGACTTGCGTTTCTTTTGCTGTTCAGTATATTTTTGTAGATTTAATTCATCATCAAAATTCGTAAGACTAGTTTTCATCACAGCATTTCTGCTTTATTTTCAATATTAAATAAATTTATTTTGGTCCAATTTAATTTTACGTAGTTACAGTCAGGTACAATCACACCAGGAGGATATTGAACGTCGCTTAACGGAGGGTAGATATGCATAATATATTTGTGAGCTCAATTCTTGCACACACCCCCCCCAAAAAAAACCCCACAAAACACAAAACAAAAACAAAAACAAACAAACAAAACAAACAAAAAAACACCGCTTAAAACAACACTTTTTAGTAAGAAAAATCGGCAGACCCATGGGGGAGTTTGAACCACAACCACCCCCGCCCCGTGGCTACACTGATTCTCAAACGGTGCAATAAGGCATATGAGGTGTCGTAATAACGATTAATAATTCAAAGCTGTGTTATCTTTAAAGCTGTTATCCGCTTTTGATAAAATATCTGTAAATGCATCCATACTTGATGTATCGACCGAGTTTTTCGCTATTTTAACGGCAATTTCTCAAAACACTGACAAGCATGGTTTTACAGTAAATATGTCGTAAAATGAATTCATGATGGGTCCTATCATAATTTGATTTAAACTTATTTACTGCTTAAAATAAGCTTATTTTTTAAATATCTCATTTTAAAGTATTTGTTTTCCCTTCTATAAGAAAATTATCTGTGTTCCAATTGAAGGAAAAAAAGTAATAAAACTGACGGTAAAATCGCGGAAAACAATGAAGTTAGGCCTACCCGGCACATCTTTAATATAGGTTTTCCCGGCCAATTTCGGAAACAAATCATTCAATTTGATACCCGGCTCATTCAATTTCGTTTGAAAATAAATGCTCAGCTACATCAGCATTCAACAGTTAAAAAGAGTCATTCAATTTCAACACCTGAGCATTCACTCGACAAATAACATCATTCAATTTCAATACTTGAGCATTCACTCGACAAATAAGATCATTCAATTTCAAATGGTCGCAAAGTTCATTCAATTTCGTCAAAGCCAGCAGCAACAGGCTTGTGCGCTTCGATGACTCTGAATTTGATTGCACCTATTGCGAAAATGTGGTAGATATTCAACATAAGAATGGTGATCTTGTAGTTTTGAATGCCTATAAACGAAATAGAATGAAAAGAAAGAAACCATGTGTGCACGAAAACAAAATTGAATGCAATAATATCGAAAGAGAAACCCTAGTTGGATTGAATTATCAAAATCGCGTGAATTTGAAAGCGTGTTGATGAAATTGAATGATTTTTTTTTTAAATTGGCCGGGAAAACCTATAATAAATAATATATATATGCATGAAAAGTGTATAAGTGTCGGCTTATTTCAGTGTGTCGTAAATAGGAGTATATACTATTGGTTTAATGCTCATTCTTTATGAATGAAGAGGTATTTATACAAACCTTCCTGTGAAAGTCTAAGTTTATTTGGTTGTGTGGTTTACGAGAAAATAGCGAAATTTTCAACATACTTTTCACGGTTTTTTTCCTGAAAAAGACAACATTTCAGACGGAATAAGTTCACATGATGCTTGGTACCATTACGATATCTAAATTAAGTATGCTCAGAGGTCTATTACCATAGGCGTACGGGGGTCAATTGTTTCTGGGGGGGCAAGATCAATTTTTGCCCGAATAATATTGTAATTGTAACTGATTTGCCCGAATTTTCATACTGCCTTAGCAGTCGTACCCTGCGCGTAGACACCACCACTACACGGTGTAGTAGGTCAACGAACTTTCTGTAATTATTCCTTAATTAACGGGTGAAAATATTTAATCCTTCGTAAGTTCCTTTGGATCCCCATTAGACATACTGTGTTAGAAGCTTAAAGTACTGGGGAAGTTTGTTCACCCCTTTAAGCCAGCCGCAAGTGCCACGCCTGAGGGATCCCTATGGGATTTGTGTACACACTGTGGCTTAGCGTTGGGGTTCACGAAGGTCATAAACACAGGCTGATTACCATCAGATAACATGCCTGCGGTGGTCTGGGAGACATATCAAAGGGCTCTGTGATGGCATTTGACAGGCCTGATGTATTTCGACCAATAAAATACGTCTATGTTGGGGGGGGTGATATAGGTGGTTGGCTGTTTGGGGGGGGGGGGTCGGATGGCGGTAACTGAGTGATCGATCGATAGCAGGTGGCTTTTTATGAATGGGCAATGGGTTTGTATATATTGCAGCATGTATATATAGTAGACTGGACTACTATTGAGTAAAAAAAGTACAGGTTTTGTGTTTAAAAATGAGTTTTTTTTTGGAAAAATGAGTTTTTTTGTGTGTTAATTAGTAATTAACTTTCTAAGAAAAACATAAAATTTACAATTTTTTTTATTTTGGATAGAAAACATCTCTAGACCCTCTGAAACAAGTTAAAATGAATAAAATTGGGAAAATCAGTTCATTTACCCATGTAACTAACGATTTACAACCTACTACACGGTGTAGTATAGGTGCTGAGGCCGCATTTAAATGAATATCAAACGAGCCGCAGAATAAGTCGTTTTGAACAGGTTGTTAGTTGTCACCACCTCTCTCAGTACAAATGAACAGGCTGCTTCCATCTCTCACAGTACGAGAGATGGGATATATATAACTTTTTCCGTATGACCAAGATTCGCAACAGCCTAACACTTTGTATCGTTAGGCTACCTAGCTAGCCCTGGGCTAGCCCAAGCTAACAGTAAAGTTAGTAGGACAGCATGGTCTAACTCTTACGTTAGTGTTAGGCTAAGTTTCAACCTACCGGTAATAAGTCTATCTCGTGGCTGTAGCCTGCAGGCCCATTGAATAATAATTTCGTGGAAACCAAAACAGACATGACATAATATCACGGTGGCATAGCCTACTTGACGTGAAAGCAAACTTGTACAGATAATAATTATGGACTTACCCAAGTTCACTTATTCTGTGTCCAGTCAGCAAAGAATTTCCAGTGTCAAAAACTGGTGAAATAAATCCATTGCCCGTGTTCAAAACTGGTGAAATAAATCCATTAACAAGTAATAATAATAATAATAATGTGTGGATTTATATAGCGCACGTATCCACCAACTAAGTGGTGCTCAAGGCGCATTATATTATTATCCCTGCTCATAAGGCTCATAAGGCTCATAAATCATTCCTGAAACCATCTCAGCTCCCTGGGGAGTATACAGCTCAATTGCTGCCATTTCTAGCGCATATAGAGCAAACCAACTCTGCCTTCACAGGTACCCATTTAACCCCTGGGTGGAGAGAAGCAATTATGATTAAGTGTCTTGCTCAAGGACACAAGTGTCACGGCCATGATTCGAACCCACATTATGTTGCTAACACCAGAACTTGAATCCGGTAAGCTAGACCGCTCGGCCACGACACCCCAAGTATTCCTATGCCACGCCCACACAGTAATTCGGCAAAGTGCCAAAACGCTAAAGACTGCTATTGTACTACGATGGTGGCTCTCTGAGTCCGAAGTACTAGCTGCAATGGTACGGTAGCACTATCACGCTGAAGCTGCATAATCACACGTAGTCTTGTTCAAGACCGTTATTATGCGGATCCTAGTTACACGATCCCGCGCCAGTCGTAAATCACCCACCGTAGCTGGCGCTATACAATTTTTTACGATTAGGGCCGCTAATAACATGGAGCTGGGTGGCGCGGCCGTAGACAAGAATTAAAGGCGCCCGCAACGGCAATTGGTTTATCAAATCACAGCGGATCGGCGCGGCGTATACGTATAAAATCACGAGTAACGTCTTGCACCAAGACTAAATCACACGGCGCTGACCCAGTCAACCTAGGATATGAACTATTGCGGAGCACAAGTTGATCCGCCCAATGCAACCCGGCATACCCAACAACAACAACATACCATTAGTTTGTGGTCAACAAAGAGCTAGCAGCCGAACGTATCAGTCGAGAGATAATGAAATTGCGAGTTTACATTGAGACCGTGTGTGAAAGATCGTTCTCGCGCCAGTCGTTAGTCTGCTGAAGCACTGCAGGTGTACGTATATGGTCACAGTGTAATGAGTGTGTTGGCATTCGAGGGGGTTACTCAACTTACTCTACATCCATAAAAAAATAATCTCCTGACAAGCGTACAGATAACACGGTACGAGCGTAGTCTATAAAAGTAAAACTGGTATCCTGGGATGAGGATAAATGAGGGCACTGGGAAAATTGGCAAGGCCAGTTCTAAACAAGCTAGCTATACCTGTTGTGTGATACATTTTCTATTGTCTATTTCTCAGAAGAGAGATAGACTCAGACCAATTGACCGAATATTAATGGCAACATTTATTCATTTTGGCTGTCTCATTTTGCCCGAATGGATCAACTGTTTTTGCCCGAATTGGGAGGGCGAGTGCCCCCCCCCCTGCCCCCCGCCTCGTACGCCTATGTCTATTACCTGTATATAGGCCTAGGTAATCATGGGCGGATCCAGAACATTTTTTAGGGGGGACTGAGAATCAAAAACAATTATTTTTCAGTACTACAAAAATTACAATGAAATAATCAAAGGGAGACAAAAAACAAAGCACACTGTGGGAATGGGAGTGCGTTATCTCTATCTCTATCTGTCTCTGTCTCTGTCTCTGTCTCTGTCTCTGTCTCTGTCTCTGTCTCTGTCTCTGTCTCTGTCTCTGTCTCTGTCTCTGTCTCTGTCTCTGTCTCTGTCTCTGTCTCTGTCTCTGTCTCTGTCTCTGTCTCTGTCTCTGTCTCTGTCTCTGTCTCTGTCTCTGTCTCTGTCTCTGTCTCTGTCTCTGTCTCTGTCTCTGTCTCTGTCTCTGTCTCTGTCTCTGTCTCTGTCTCTGTCTCTGTCTATCTCTATCTCTATCTCTATCTCTATCTATCTCTATCTCTATCTCTATCTCTATCTATCTCTATCTATCTCTATCTATCTATCTATCTCTATCTATCTCATTCATTCTATCTATCTCATCTATCCTCATCTATCTATCTATCATCTATCTCATCTTATCTATCTCATTCCATCTCATCTATCTCATCTATCTCTCATCTATCTCTCTATCTCATCTCATCTCATCTATCTATCTCTCATCTATCTCATCTCATCTATCTCTCATCTATCCATCTATCTCATCTATCTCTATCTCATCTATCTCATCTATCTCATTCTATCTCATCTATCCTCATCTCATCTCATCTATCTCTATCTCCATCTCTCATCTATCTCTCTCTATCTCATCTCATCTATCTCTATCTATCTCATTCATCTCATCTATCTATCTCATTCATCTCTATCTATCTCATCTATCTCTATCTATCTCTATCTATCTCTATCTATCTCTATCTATCTCTCATCTATCTCTATCTATCTCTATCTCATCCATCTCATTCATCTATCTCTTCATCTCATCTATCTCTATCTATCTCATCTCATCTCTCTATCATCTCTATTCATCTCTCATCTATCTCATTCATCTCATCTATCTCCATATTCATCTCATCTATCTCATTCATCTCATCTATCTTCATCTATCTCTATCTATCTCATTCATCTATCTCTCTATCTCTATTCTTTCATCTATCATCTCATCTATCTCATCTATCTCATTCATCTATCTATCTATCTATTCTCTATCTCATCTCTATCTCTATCTCTCATCTATCTCATCTATCTCTTCTATCTATCTCTCATCTATCCTCATCTATCTCCATTCATCTCTTCATCTATCTCTATCTCATCTATCATCATCCATCTCTATCTATCTCTCATCTATCTCATCTATCTCCATCTCATCTATCTCATCTATCTCATTCATCTCTCCATCTATCTCATCTCATCTCATCCTATCTCTCATTCATCTTCATCTATCCTCATCTCATCTCATCTCATCCCCATTCATCTCCATCATTCATCTCATCTATCTCATTCATCTCATTCATCTCATTCCATCTCTCATCTCATCTATCTCTATCTCATCTCATCTCATCTATCTCATTCATCTCATCTATCTCATTCATCTCATCATCCTCATCTATCTCATCATCTCATCTATCTCATCTATCTCATCTATCTCATCTATCTCATTCATCTCATTCATCTCCCCCTCTATCTTTTCTATCTCATCTATTCTCATCTTATCTCTATCATTCTCATCTCATCTCTATCTATCTCATTCATCTCTCATCTATCTCATCTATCTCTATCTATCTCATCTATCTCATTCTCCCATCTATCTCATCTATCTCTATCTATCTCTCATCTATCTCTATCTATCTCATTCATCTATTCTCTCATTCTATCTCATTCATCTCCATGTCATCTCATCTATCCCTCATCTATCTCATATTACTCTATCTATCTCATTCATCTCATTCATCTCATTCATCTCCATTCATCTCATCTATCTCATTCATCTCATCTATCTCATTCATCTCATCTATCTCTATCTATCATTCATTCTACTCATATTCACCGAACATCTCTACATCTATCTACATCCATAATCTCTCATTCATCTATCTTATCTATCTCCATCTGACCACCACCTATCTCATTCATCCTCATCTATCTCATCTATCCTCATCTATTCTATTCCCCATCTATCTCATTCATCTCATCTATCCATCTATCCCATTCATCTCATCTATCTCATCTATCTCATCTATCTCCCATCTAATTCACTCCCATCTAATCTCTATTCCATCTCTATCTATATTCATCTATATTCATATATCTTCCATTCATCTCATTCATCTTCATTTCATCTCCATCTATCTCTCATTCATATCTATTCATCTATCTATTCTATTCATATATTCTATCTATCATATCTATTCATATTCATATCTATATCTATCTATATCTATCTATATTCATATTCATCTATATATATCATATATCATTTCATTCATTCATCTATCTGTTATACATTCATCTCATATCTATCTATATCATCCTTACATCTCATTCATCTATCTATCTATATTCATCTATATCTATCTATATCATCTATATTCATTCATCTATATCTATCTTTCATTCATATTCATCTATAATCTATTCTATTCATATTCATCTAATTATCATCTACATCTATTCATATTCATTCATATCCATTATATCTATCTATATTCATCTCATATCTCATCTATATACATTCATATTCATCTCATATTCATCTCATATCTCATTCATATCTATTCATATCTATCTATATTCATTCATATTCATTCATATCCATTTCATATCTATTCATTCATCTACATATCTATCTATATTCTATCCATATTCATCTACATCATATCTGTCTATTCATTCATATCTCATTCATATTCATCTCATATCTATTCATATCTATTCATATTCATTCATATCATCTATATCTATTCATATCTATATCTATCTATATTCATCTATATCTATCTATATCTATCTATATCTATCTATCTATATCTATTCATATTCATTCATTCATCTATTCATATCAATTCATCTATCTATATTCATCTATCTATCTATCTATATTCATTCATTCATATATATCTATCATTCATCTATATATCTATATTCATCTATCTATATTCATTCTATTCTTATCTATCATTCATCTACATTCATCTACCTATCTATCTTATCTCATATATCATATCTATCTACATTCATCTATATCTATCTCATATTCATCATCATTCATATCTATCTATATTCCCATTCATTCATCTATCTCATATCTCATCTATATCTATTCATCTATATTCATCTCATTCATTCATATCTCATTCATATATTCATCTACATTCATCTCTATTCATCTCATATTCATTCATTCATATTCATCCATATTCATCTATATCATTCCATATCTATCTTTAACATTCATTCATCTATTCATCATTCATACTTCCATCTATATCTCATTTATATTCATCTATTTATCTATCTCATTCTTTCATCTACATTCATCTATCTACATCTATATCATATTCATCTCATTCATCCATATTCATCATATCCATCCATCTATATTCATTCTACTATATTCATCCATACATTCATCTATATATTCATATCTCTATATATCCATTCTATATTCATCTATCTATATTCATTCATTCATATTCATCTATTCATACATTCATCTATCATTCATATCTATATATCTATCTATATTCATATACATTCTATCTATATTCATATACTCTCCATTCATATCTCACATATATTCATCTATATATATGGTACCATAACATTCATATATATCTATTCATATATCATATCCATATCCATCTATCCATATCATCTACATCTATATCTATCTACATTCATATATTCATTCATATCCATATATTCATCCATATATTCATACACTATCTATCTATCCTTATATCCATATCCTGATCTCATCCATTCACATATCTCATCCATTCATACCATCCACATCATTCATTCATCCATATCCATCCATTCATTCATATCCATATCCATTCATTCATCTACATCATCCATACCACATCCATTCATTCATATCCATACATCCATCCATCTCATTCATATATTCATCTATCTTACATTCATACATCCATTCATCTTCCATCCATTCATATTCCATCTACATTCATATCCACATATCCATCTACATATCCGGTCATATCTGTATATTCATCCATTCCATACATATCTACATTCTCATACTCATCTACAGACCATCCATATATCCATCTACATTCATCTACATCATCTATCTATATCCATATCTATCTATACATATATCTATCTATATATCTATCTATATTCATTCATTATTCTATTCATATATATTCATCTATACTATTCATATCTATCTATATATATCTATTCATATTCATCTATATCTATCTATATATCTATTCATATTCTATCTATATCTACATCTATATCTATCATCGATTTATATTCATTCATTTCATTCATCTATTCATCTATTCATTCACCATTCATCTACCATTCATCTATCTATCTATTCTTATTCATTCATTCATTCTATTCATCTCATCTATATTCTCATTCATTCATCATCTATCTACCATTCATCATATCTACCATATTCATATCTATTCATTCATATTCATTCATCTATATTCATCTCATTCATTCATTCATATTTCATTCATCTATATATCTATCTATCTATCTATCTACATCTATTCATCTATATTCATCTATCTATATCTATTCATTCATATCTATTACCATTCATATCTATCTATATATTCATTCAATTCATCTATTCATTCATCTCATTCATTCTATCATATTCATCTATCTATATATTCCCCATTCATTCATATCTATTCATTCATATTATTCATCTATCCATTCATCTATATATTCATCTATATCTATCTATCTATTCATCTACATCTATTCTATTCATATTCCATTCATCTATCTACTCCATTCATCTACATTCTATCTATCTATATCTATCTATTCATTCTATCTATCTATCTATCTAATTCATCTATATTCATTCATCTATATCTATCTATCTATATCATCTATATTCTATCTATCTATATTCATCTACATCATATTCTATTCATCTATCTATATTATCTATTCATATTCATTCATCTATATTCATTCATTCATATTCATTCATCTATATTCATCTATTCATTCATATTCATTCTATCTCATTATCTATCTATTCATTCATTCATTCATATTCATTCATCTATTATATTCATTCATCTTCATCTAATTCATTCATCTATCTATATTCATTCATTCATATTCATCTATCTCATCTACATTCATTCATTCATATTCATCTATTCATCTATATCTATCTATTCATCTATTCATTCTATCTATATCTACATCATTCTATCTATATCTATTATTCATCTATATTCATCTATCCATATCCATTCATCTATCTATATTCATTCATCTATATTCATCTATCTATCATATTCATTCATCTATATCCATTCATCTAATTCATCCATTCATCTATCCATTCATTCATTCTATTCATTCATCTATCTATCACATTCATTCATTCATCTATTCATCTATCTATCTATCCATTCATCTATCTACATTCATTCATTTCATCTATATCCATTCATCTATCTATTTCATTCATCTATTCATCTATCTATCTATTCATTCATTCATCTATATTCATCTATCTATCTATATCTATCTATCTATATCTATCTATCTATTCATCTATCTATCTATATCTATATTCATTCATTCATATCTATTCTATCTATCTACATTCATTCATCAATACCATTCATCTATCTATATTCATTCATTCATCTATATTCATTCATTCATATATCTATTCATTCCATTCTATATATATTCATCTATCTATATTCATTCATCTATCTATATTCATCTATTCATTATCATCTATCTATCTATATCTATTCATCTATATTCATTCATCTATATTCATTCATCTATTCATTCATCTATCTATTCATTACATTATCTGTTCTATCTACCATATTCATTCATTCATCTATATTCATATCCATTCCCATATCTATCCAAATTCATTCATTCTATTCATTCATCTAATTCATTCATTCATCTATATCCATTCATTCATATATTCATTCATTCATATTCATTCTATTCATATTCATCTATTCATCTACATTCATCTATTCATATCTATTCATCATTCATCTATACTCCATCTATCTATCTATTCATTCTATCTATTCATCTATATCTATCTACTATCTATCTATATTCATCTATATCTGTTCATATCATCTATAATTCCATTCATTCATTCATATCATTCATCTATTCATTCTATTCATCTACATTCATCTAATCTATCTATCCATATCTATTCATATTCATTCATATTCATCTATATCTATCTATATTCATTCTATCTATCATTCATTCTATATTCATCTATATCTATTCATATCTATTCATTTATTCATTCATTCATCTGAATTCATTCATATCTATCTCATATTCATTCATATTCATTCATATTCATTTCATATTCATTCTATATCTATCTATACTCATCTACATCTATTCATATTCATCTATATTCCATTCTATATACATCTACATTCATTCATATCTATTTCATATTCATTCATATCTATTCATATTCATTCATATCTATCCATATCATCTATATTCATTCATCTCGACCATCCATTCATATTCATTCATATCTTCATCTCCATACATTCTATATTCACATTCATCCAATTCATTCATCTATCTATCTATTCATCTATTCATTCATCTATTCATTCATCTATTCATTCATCCATCTACCTATTCATCTATCTATCTATATATCTATCCATATATCTACATATCCATATATTCATATATTCATATATATATCTATACATTCATCTATATACCCCATATATACATCCATATCATTCATATCTATATATATCTATATATCTATATATCTATATATATCTATCTATCTATATATCTATATATATCTATCTATCTATATATCTATATATCTATCTATATATCTATATATCTATCTATATATATCTATCGCCTTGCTTACAACGAACAGCGCACGGATCAAAAACCTGATCATTCGTTTCCACTGAGTTGTTGCGCTCAACCCAACGGGGAGAGCGTGCACCGGCCAATGCAGTGTGTAGAGATCAAGGTTTTCTGTTGTTAATTTCGGGACACAATTTGATACGGGATTGAGGTATCGTAGCGGTACGGTTCCGGTACGGGTCAGCGCGCACTACGACAACAACTTAAATTGGCCCGTTGACCTCCACATTGATGCCTCCTGGAAATCTGAACAATACTTCATTTCAAAATCAGTAATCGTTCATTTATTCTAAAATTAAATAATAAGATAAGTGTTTGTTGACTAACAAACACACGGTGTTCGTGTGAACTTCCGGTTCAATCAAATTATCATCGATGATGTCATATTCATATTTTGCAAAGGTTTATCATCTGTTATTATAACAATATCAATTTCACATGCAAAAGACCCACTGGTATCAATTTTGCATTGGTATGTGTTGCGTTAATGTTTACTATATTTTGTGTAGTAGCCAAAAGTTGTTAAAGTTTCATGAAATATGCAGTCTGTGACTCACCGTTCGCGTACAGTTACACATTCAGTTAGGTGAATAGCAATTTCAAACGGAGATTACTGGCTTTTTAATTTTCAAATTACCGAAAAGTCGTGACTTTAATCAGTAGAATGTGGCTAGCATTTAATTTTCTTTTTCAGGAGGTTACATTTTACTCTCATAATCTTCTAAAATCAGAGGAAGTACATGGATTGGATTCATAATTACTCGGAAAATGCTTTATCTTTCTTAAATAAAGGGTTTGAAATATATTGCTACACAATAAAAGGGAAAAAACGCAAGCGGGATTCGAACCGGGATCGCCTGTACGGATGTCAAGCGTCTAATCCATTAGACCACCACTTCACCTGACTGTTCGCTATGAAAAAAGATTCATCATCATTTGATGTGATGGAAAGATAACGGGAATGCTAATTGATTTTGAAGTCCAACGTGATAATGTTTTATTTTCATTTGGTTTTATAATAAGTAAGACTAATTGCGGTGACACCATGTGAAATTCTCAATTGCGTAGTAATTAGTGCACCCCACTAAATAGTGAGGAATTCATGCGCTGAGCTGTTTACCATAAAGTGTAAACCCACACATTTTTCTGAAAAACAAAGATTTGAGGCCCATTAATTTGATGGATTGTGTAAAAATGGCTCACTATCATAACCTGGGATCCTCGACTTCCAACCGTGAGTATTTTGGATACACTAGGCCCTGAAAAAGTGGTCCTAATTTGATTTCAAGCGTAAAGCCTTTTTCCAAAATGGCTGCTTTCCAGCATGGACGTTTTCACTACTCTAGAGGGTGGAATTCAATAAAACAGCTGTCTGTTAATAAGGGACAAAACGTTAAGTGACTTAGTTTGTGAGCGAGTCAATTTTAAAATAAAATAATAGTAATTAAAGCTATTATTTAAATATTTTTTCAAAACTAATTTCTGCAGAAAGTTAGTCAGAGGTTACCACGCATTGGGGAGCGTTGAATCTTCTAGGCGAACCCAGCGTGATAACCACCTCAGCACCATTCTGGGGGAATCGGCAGACCCCCGGTCCCTCCTTTACTTTCCCGCACCGTAACCAACTATCGAATAGGGGAGAGACATGGCAGCCCCCAAACCGTTGCTGCTGCCGCAGCTGCCATGTCCCTGAATTAGGTCTGTTCTAGGGCTTCGAACCGGTGCGTCCCAGCTCTGGAAGTCCCACGATTGACACTTCCAGTGGTCCGGCCAACGTGCTGCGCCATCTGGACCATGTTGGTATTAGATAGGTTAAATTAAACCTACTTAAAGCCCTTCGGGATTTTACAGTACAATAATTTGATTTTCATTTATACACTTCTCGTTGTTTACTTATTCTCTTTAAAATGTAAATGTTAACAGACAATTATCTGTTCAATAATTGATAACATTCGTGGCTTTTGAAAACAGGAAAACTAAAAGGTATACAAAGGTATACAAAACAGTATTTGCTTTACTCAAACTACATATACACACATGTGCCATTCACTACTATTGAATGACATTCTCACACGACCAGTTAACTGTGCTCATCGACATTTGGGACACTGGTGGTGGTATACTGCCAGTATCAAAATCTTAGTGCACCTTTTCATTTAAAAAGAAACCTTTGGGTCGAATGACATTTAACATTACACACATTGTAGTGTTATCAAGTTTGACAGCCCATTTACTGTTTGACATAGACCATGCTGCTTGACATGAGACCATAAAAAGCAAAATTTAAAACCACACTTAAACTTCCGGTATCGACGGAAGGAGAGGTCAGTTTGGGGTCATGTCTGTGTACGAAATGTCACGTAATTCAACATCTTTAAGCTGATGCATGAGATATGAGATATGATTCATGAGATATGATTTAGTGTAATTCGATATCTGAGGGGGTCAGCATGATGCCACAATCTTTAGGCACAACTACATGTTAAGGTCTAAGTTTATAATAATTATGTGTTCCCGCTATCGCACGAACACCTAATTATAGACTTAAGGAAGTTCCTATGGCCTATAACTGTATATTTACGCCCTGCTTTTTAAAGCAGCTTTTTTAGAACAGACTCGTAATCATTGCTATATCTCATCATAATAGTATGTCCTCTTTTTCTTGCGTCCACTGCAAAAACTCGGGTGTTAAATGGTTAACACTACACTGGTGTAACCGTTGTGGTGATTCTTTCAGTGTTAAAATAACACCCTTTAAATTCAATTGGGCTGGTAGAAAAAGTATTACTGTGGTGTTGATTTATAGCAGTGTTAAAAACATGAAATGCGATTGCGCGGATAGATCGACAATAATGATTGGTCAATTAAAAGTGACGTGTATAGCGTCGTCCCTTTTGCACGTGTTGTTGAAAGTTGTAGGATTCCATCGCATTTATAAGGAAAAACAACCGTATCTAATCGTTAATTTGACAATGCTAATAGTACGAATAATTACGGGTGGACGACATACAACTAAAATCCTATCTTACCAGGCGGATTTAGAAAAGTTCATCGAAAATGGTAAGTGAGTTTTCAACGTGTATTTTGCCCTCGTAAAAATACAAATTTACAATATACATTACGTGTACATGTACACAGGCTGTATTGTACGTGTTGAAGTTTTACCAGTTACAATGTTTTGTACTGCATTTGATGCACTCATGTTTAATGTTCTTGTTCAATAAAAGATTACAATTAATTAATTTAATTGTATCTCAAGATTTTAATAACTGTGATGCACTTTAATATCATAGCATTTAGTTCATGTAGGCTTGTATTATACCCCCAATCAACTGATTTTAATTTGGTTTCACAAACGCTCAAAATTGTTAAATGTACAGCATTATTTAAAATACACTGGAAATGGTGTTAACAATTTTAATTCTAACCATTGGTGTTAATTAACACCATAGCTGTTGTCACATATCGATACTGGTAAAGAATCCATTTTACACCAATTGTAATACATTAACACCGATACATAGTGTCAAAAATACACCAAGTTTGGTGTTGATAAAATTAATTGCTAAGCAATGAAAGCACTAACACCAAAGGTGTTGTCACATATAGATACCGGGAAAGAATAAAAATTAACACCGTTGGTGTTAATTTTAACACTCCAGTTTTTGCAGTGTATGTAGACCGCTTTCAATAACGCCTTCAGCAAATTAGAATATGGAACCCTTTACAATCAGAACATACATGGTCAGAGCAATCATTACATGATTCACACCTTTCATCATATCAATCTGAATCAGACGCAGTCAACAGACGAATGAAGCCAAATTCAAAATATGCAAACTTCCATAAGTAAAGGGTGATTAAGCATCTTATATACAGAGAACCTAAGGCTGCCATTATAATATTCCATATAGGGAATTTACCCTATTTATTAAGGGTGCCCGATATATATATATATATATATATATATATATATATATATATATATACTGCCGTTACCCGGGTTGTTTGCATCTGACCGGGGCTTGATCCCTGGCTACTCGGCAGATATGGTTTGGCCTCTGACCTGGCCCCATAGAGCAATAGATAATTGGCATAAGTGGACCGCCCACCAACATAGGGGCTGGTTAGCTCAGTTGGTAGAGCGTCGTACGGTAATCGAGAGGTCGCGGTTCGAGTCCGGCATCAGCCAATTTTTTCTTGTCACTACCCGTTTTTTATATATATATATATATATATATATATATATATATATATATATATATATATATATATATATATACCTATATATATAATATACATATATATTATATATATATATATATATATATATATACATATATATATATATATATATATATATATATATATATATATATACATATATATATATATATATATATATATACATATACATACACATTATTATATATACATATTATATACACACATATATATATTATGATGATCACACTCTGACAGAAGAAGGCCATCCTCTCAATTATCTGGAGCTCGTCCACGAGCTCGCAGGTGACTCTTAAGACCAGCTTTACCTTACAAACCTTATTACATATATGACATGTAAAGGCAGTGCTGATGTTTACGTTTGCTGTGTCCTTATGAGTCCTCATGTGGCTCTTCAGCCCTGCAGCAGTCCTGCAGACTTTGTCACACACCCATCTATCTCATCTATCCTCATTCATCTCATTCTATCTCATTCATCTCATACCATCCTCATTCATCTCATTCATCTCATTCATCTCATTCATCTCATCTATCTCATTCATCTCATCTATCTCATCTATCCTCATTCTATCTCATCTATCTCATTCATCTCCATTCTATCTCATCTATCTCATCTCATCTCTCTCATCTCTCATCATCTCTCATTCATCTATCATCTATCTACCATTCCATTCATCTCTCATCTATCTCATTCATCTCATCTATCTCATCTATCTCATTCATCTCATCTATCTCATCTATCTCATCTATCTCATCTATCTCATCTCATCTCATATCTCCCCATTCCATCTCTCATTCATCCCCATCTATCCCCATCTATCTCATTCATCTCATTCATCTCATCTATCTCATTCATCTCATCTATCTCATTCATCTCATCATCTCATTCATCTCATTCATCTCATTCCAATTTCATCTATCTCATCTCATCTCTCATTCATCTCATCATCTCATCTATCCTCATTCATCTCATCTATCTCATTCATCCCATCTATCTCATCTATCTCTCATTCATTCTCATCTATCTCTCATCTATCTCATCTATCTCTCATCTATCTCATCATCTCATTCATCTCATCTATCTCATCTATCTCATCTATCTCATTCATCTCCTCATTCATCTATCTCATTCATCTCTATTCATCTCATCTATCTCTCATCTATCTCTATCTATCTCATCTATCTCATTCATCTCAGCTATCTCATCTATCTCTCATTCATCCACATTCATCTACATCTCATCCACATCTATCTACATTCATTCACATTCATTCACTATCCATCTCATCTTATCTCATTCACTTCCCATTCATCTCATCTATCTCATCTATCTCATCTATCTCATCTATCTCATTCATCTCATTCATCCTCATCTATCCCCCATTCATCTATTCATTCATCCTCTTATCCCCATTCATATTCATCTCATTCATCTCATCTATCTCATTCATTCATATCCATCCATTCATCTATCTTATTCATCTCATTCATCTCATCTACCTATTCATTCATATTCATCTACATTCATATTCATCTATCTATCATCCTATATTCATATCTATATCTATATCTATATCTCATTCATCTCTTATTCTATATCTATCTATTCATCTCATCTAATATCTATCTATCTATATTCATATCTATTCATATTCATATTCATCTATTCATCTATATCCATTCATATTCATCTATTTCCATTCATTCATCTATATTATCATTTCTATTCATATTCATCTATCATATCTATATCTATTCATTCTATATTCATCTATATCTATCATATTCATCTATATTCATTCATATTCATCTATATCTATTCATATCTATCTATATTCATTCATACCATCTATATTCATTCATATTCATCTATATCTAATATCATATCTATCTATACTATCTATTCATCTATATCTATCTATATCTATCTACATTCATCTATATTCATCTATATTCATCTACATTCATCTATATCTATCTATATTCATTCATTCCCATCTATATTCATTCATCTATCTATATCTATTCATATCTATATATCATCTATATTCATCTATATCTTCATTCATTCATATCATATCCATTCATATTCATTCATATTCATCTACATTCCATCTACATCTATCTATATCTATCTACATCATTCATATTCATCTATTCATCTATTCATATCCATTCATTCATTCATCCATCTATATTCATCTATTCATCCATATCTATCATCTACATTCATTCATCTCATATCTATCTATCTTACATTCATCTATTCTATATCTATATTCATTCTATATTCATCTATTCCATATCTATCTATCATATTCATCTATTCATTCACATTCATCTATATTCATTCATATCCATTCTATCTATATTCATTCATATCTATTCATCTATATTCATCTATATCATTCATATTCATTCATATTCATCTATATCATCTATACTCCATTCATTCATATCTATCTATATTCATTCATATTCATCTTACTTATTCATTCTATCTATCATATTCATCTATCTATATCTATCTATCTATTTATATTTCATTCATTTATCTATTCATATTCATCTATCTATATTCATCTATCTCATTCATCTATATCTATCTACATTCATCTATATTCATTCATATTCATCTATCTATACTCATCTATATTCATCTATATATTTATTCATATTCATCTCATATTTTATATCTATCTATCTAATTCATCTATCCATTCATCTTCTAATTCATATATCTATCTATCTACATTCATATTCATATCTATTTATATGTTCATTCATATATCTATCTATATCTGCTATATTCATTCATATCATATTCCACTATATTCATTCATATTCATCTATCTACATCTATTCATCATATCCATACATCTATCTATACATATTCATTCATTCATATATCTATCTATATATCTTATCTATATCTATCTATATCTACATATCTATCATTCATTATATCTATATATCTATATATCTATTCATTCATTCATCTATATATCATTCATCTATATCTATATTCATTCATTCATATTCATACATTCTATTCATCTATATTCATATATCATCATTCATTCATATCTATATATCTATCTATCTATATTCTTTATCTATTCATATCTATATATCTATTCATCTATATTCATATATCCTATCTATATCTATATATTCATATATATTCATATCTATATATCTATCTATTCATCTATTATATCTATTCATATCTTATATCATTCATCTATCCATATTCATCTATACACCATTCATCTCATTCATATATCTATCTTATTCATTCATTCATAATTCATTCATATTCATTCATATCTCCATATATCATATCTACATTCATCTATATTCATTCATCTTATTCCATATATATTCATCTATATTCATATATTCATTCATCTATTTATATTCATCTATATTCATTCATTCATTCATCTGCAATTCATTCATCCATTCATCTATTCATCTATCTATTCATTCATATTCATCTATCACCATTCATCTTATCTATCTTCATCTATCTATATCTATCTATCTATTCATCTATATTCATCTATCTATTCATTATTCATATCTATCTATTCATATTCATTCACATCTACTATATATCTATCTATCATTCATCTATCTATCTATTCATCTATCTACATTCATTCATTTCTATATCTTCATCTATTCATTCATTCATTCATACATCATATCTATATTCATTTATTCATCTACATATTCATTCATCTATCTATCTATATTCACATTCATTCATTCATATATCTATTCATCCATTCATCTCATATTCATCTATATATTCATTCATTCATCTATACATTCATCTATTCATATCTATCTATATTCATTCATTAACTATTATCTACACTTTCACCCACCATATTCATTCTATCATCTATCTACATATTCATCTACATTCATCTATCTATTATTCATCATATTTCATTCATTCATCTATCTATCTATATCTATCTACATATATCATTCATATTCATTCATTCATATATTCATTCATCTATATCTACATTTTCATCATCTATCTATCTATATTCTATTCATCTATTCATATTCATATTCATTTCATTCATCTATATTCATTCATCTATTCTATATATTCATCTATATTCATTCATCATCTATATTCTATATCTATCTATATTCATCTATCATCTAATTCATTCATTCATCTATATCTATCTATTCATCTATATTCATTCATCTATATTCATTCATCTATCTATATTCATTCATTCATATTATCTATCTATTCATCTATAATTCATCTATCTATATTCATCTATCTATTCATATCTGCCCACCATATTACACCATTCATCTAATTCATCTACTCATTCATTCATCTACATTCATTCATCTATATCTATTCATCTATATTCATTCATCTATATTCATTCATTCATTCATTCATTCATTCATTCATTCATCTATCTATATTCATCTATCTTATATCTATCTACCCATTATTCATCTATTCATCTATATTCATCTATCTATATCGTTCATCTTCCCATTCCATTCATTCATATTCATCTATTCATATCTATTCATTCATCTATATTCATTCATCATCATATCTATTCATTCATTCATATCCATTCATTCTATCTACATTCATTCATATTCATTCATCTATATTCATCTTTCTACATTCATTCATCTATATTCATATATATCATATTCATCTATCTATCTATATTCATCTATCTATATTCATTCATCTATATTCATTCATCTATATCTATCTATTCTATTCATATTCATCTATCTTATTCATTCATCTATCTATTCATACCATCTATATCTATCTATTCATATTTCATTCATTCATCTATATCTATCTATTCTATATTCATTCATCTCATCTATATTCATCTTCATCTATACTCCATTCATTCATCTATTTTCATTCATTCATATTCATTCATTCTACATCTCATATATCTATTCATTCATATTCATTCATCTATATTCATTCATCTATTCATCTATCTCATTCATATCATCTACATTCATTCATCTATATTCATCTATCTCATCTATCTATCTATTCATATTCTATCTCATATTCATTCATATTCCATATCTATCTATCTATTCATATCTATCTGATATTCATTCATATATCTATCTACATATCCATTTCATCTATCTACATCTCATTCATATCTATCCATATTCATCTCATATTCTATCCATCTATCTATACACTCCATCTATATCTCATTCATATGTCATATTCATATTCATCTCATTCATCTACATTCATATCTATATATATTCATCTCATTCATCTATATCCATCTATATTCCATCTCACATATTCATATCTATCTACACTATCTCCTATATCTATCTATATTCATCTGTCATATTCTATTCCATATCCATTCTATATTCATCTATCCATATTCATTCATATTCATTCATATTCATTCATATTCATTCATATTCATATCATACCTATCTATAATTCATTCATATCTGTTCTATATCTATCTACCATCTCATGACTATCCATATATCTACATTTTATATCTTACATCTATATCTATCTATATCTATTCATATCTCATCTATATTCTATTCATACATTCTATTCATATCCATCTATATCCATGTATACTTCTATTCATTCATATTCATCCATATCCATTCTTAATATTCATCTATACATCTCATCTCTATACATATTCATTCATATCCATTCATCTATCTATCTATTCCATTCTATTCATCTATTCATCTTATCCATTCATCTATTCATTCATTCATCTCATCTCATCTATCCATCTCATTCATCTCATCTATCCATCTATCCATCCATCCATATCTATCCATATCTACATATCCATACATCTATACATCTGTTATAATCTATATACATCATATATCTATCCATATATCTATACACCATAATATTCACATATCCATACATCTATATATTCATATATATCCAGATATTATCTGACATGTATCCATATATAATTCATTCATCTATATTCATATCCATAATACATTCATTCATCTATATAATCTATACATTCCATCTATATATATATATCTATTCTACATATATCTATCGTCTTGTGCTTACAACGAATCAGCGCACGGATCAAAACCTGATCATTCGTCGGCAATTGGAGTTGTTGTGCGCTCCACCTTAACTGGGAGCGCGGTGCACCGCACAATGCAGTGTGTAGAGATGTCATGTTTCGTTGTTAATTTCTGGACACAATTTGATACGGGATTGAGGTATCGTAGCGGTACGGTTGGGGTACGGGCTCAGCGCACCATGACAACAATAACTAAATTTGGGCCCTGTTGGACCCTCCACATTGATGCCTTCCTGGAAATCTGAACAATACTCATTTCAAAATCAGTAATCGTTCATTTATTCTAAAATTAATATAATAAGTGTGTTGTTGATCAACAAACACGGTGTACCTGTGTGAACTTCGGGTTCAATCAAATTAATTAATCGATGATGTCATATTCATATTTTGCAAAAGGTTTATCATCTCCGTTATTATAACAATATCAATTCACCTTACACATGCAAAAGACCCACCGGTATCAATTTTGCATTGGTAAGGCGTTAATGTTTACTATATTTTGTGTAGTAGCCAAAGTTGTTAAAGTTTCATAAAATATGCAGTCTGTGACTCACTGTTCGTTCTGCGTACAGTCATACATATTCAGTTAGGTGAATAGCAATTTAAATTGGGAGATTACTGCTGCTTTTAATTTTCAAATTACCGAAAAGTCGACTTTTAACTTTCAGAATGTATGTATTTAGCATTTAATCTTTTCAGAGGTACATTTTACCTTCGTATAATCTCTAAAATCAGAGGAAGCATATGGATTGATTCATAATTACTCGGAAAATGCTTTATCTTCTTAAATAAAGGGGTTTGAAATATATTGCTACACATAAAAGGGAAAACGCACGTGCGGGATTCGAAAACCGGACTGCCTGTGCATGGATGTCAAGCTGTCTAATCCATTAGACCACCACTTCCACCTGACTGTTCATGAAAAAGATTCATCATCATTTGATGTGATGGAAAGATAACGGAACAAAGCTAATTGATTTTGAAAGTCCAACGTGATAATTCTTTATTTCTCATTTGGTTTTATAATAAGTAAGACTCAATTGGTGGTGACACCATGTGAAATTCTCAATTGCGTAGTAATTAGTGCAATTCCACTATCAATAGTGAGGAATTCATGCGCTGAGCTGTTTACCATAAAGTGTAAACCCCACACATTTTTCTGAAAAACAAAGATTTGAGGCCCATTAACTTTGATGGATTGTGTAAAAATGGCTCAACATCATAACCCCCGGGATCCCGGGGACTTCCAACCGTGAGTATTTTTGGATACACTAGGCCCTGAAAAAAGTGGTCCCTAATTTGATTTCGCTGCAAAGCCCTTTTTTCCCCAAAATGATGCTTTCCAGCATGGACGTTTTCACTACTCTAGAGGGTGGAATCTTAATAAAACAGCTTACCGGTTATCAAGGGGACAAAACGTTAAGTGACTTAGTTTGTGAGCGAGTCAATTGGACTTTAAAATAAAATAATAGTAATTAAAGCTATTATTTAAATATTTTTCAAAACCAATTTCCGCAGGAAAGTTGGTCAGAGGTTACCAGCCATTGGGGAGGTTGAATCTTCTAGGCGAACCTAGCAAGACAAATCCACCTCAGCACCATTCTGGGGAATCGGCACCCTGGTCCTCCCTTTTTACTTTCCCGTACCGTAACCAACTATCACCGAATAGGGGGAGAGACATGGCAGCCCCAAACCGTGTTGAGGCCAAGCGTCGCAGCCGCCATGTCCCTGAATTAGGGTTCTGTTCTAGGGTTTGAACCGGTGAAAACCCCAGCCTGGAAGTCCCACGATTGATACTTTCCAGTGGTCCGGGCCAACGTTATGCGCCATCTGGACCATGTTGGTATTAGATAGGTTAAATTAAACTCACTTTAAAGCTCCTCGGGATTTTACATATAGTACAATAATTTGATTTTTCATTTACACACTTCTCGTTGTTTACTTATCTCTTTAAAATGTAATGTTAACATGACAATTATCTCGTTCAATTGATAAATATTCTGTATTTTTGAAACAGGAAAACTAAAAGGTATACAATAGCAGTATACAAACAGTATTTGCTTTACTCTAAACTACATATACACACACATGTGCCATTCACTACTATTGGAATGACATTTAGCCTCATATCGACCAGTTAACTGGTGCTCATCGACATTTGGGACACTGGGTAGGTATACCGCCAGTATCAAAATCTTAGTGCACCTTTTCATTTAAAAGAAAACCCTTTGGGTCGAATGACATTTAACATTACACACATTGTAGTGTTATCAGTTTGACAGCCCATTTACTGTTTCCAGATATAGACCATGCGCGTTGACATGAGACCATAAAAAAGCAAAAAATTTAAAACCATTAATTTAAACTTCCGGTATCGACGGAAGGAGGAGGTCGTTTGGGGGTCATGTCTGCGTACGAAATGTCACGTAATTCAACATCTTTAAGCTGATGCATGAGATATGAGATATGGACCATGAGATATGATTTAGTAATGTACCCGGATATCTGAGGGGGTCAGCATGATGCCACACCTTTGTGGCACAACTACATGTTAAAGGTTCAGTTTGAGGACAATTATGTGTGTTCGGCTACCGCATATCACCACTCTAATTATAGACTTAAGGAAGTTCCATGGCTCATAATCTGTATATTTACGCCCCGTTTTTTAAAGCAGCTTTTTAGAACAGACTCGTAATCATTGCTATATCTCATCAATAGTATGTCCTCTTTTCTTGCGTCCACTGCAAAAACCGGGTGTTAAATGGTTAACACTACACTGGTGTAAATTTGTGGTGACTTCTTCAGTGTTAAAATAACAACTTTTAAAATTCCAATTGGCTGGTTAGAAAAAGTATTACCGTGGTGTTGATTTATAGCAGTGTTAAAAAACATGAAATGCGATTGCGCGGATAGATCGACAATAATGATTGGTCAATTGCGCGACGTGATGTGTATAGTCGTCCCTTTGCACGTGTTGTTGAAAGTTGTAGGATTCCATCGCATTTATAAGGAAAACGTCCGTATCTAATCGTTAATTTGACAATGCTAATAGTACGAATAATTACGGGTGGACGATATACAACTAAAAATCCTATCTTAACCAGGCGGATTTAGAAAAGTTCATCGAAAATGGTAAGTGAGTTTCAACGTATTATTGCCCTCGTAAAAATACATTAAATTTATTAATATACATTACGTGTACATGTACACAGGCTGTATTGTATGTGTTGAAGTTTTACCAGTTACAATGTTTCAAATGTACTGCATTTTAGATGCACCTGTTTAATGTTCTTGAATTAATATAAAAGATTACAATTTAAATTTAAATTTAATTGTATCTCAAGATTTTAATAACTGTGATGCAATTTTTTAAATATCATAGCATTTAGTTCATGGTATTTCTGTATTATACCCCCCAATCAACTGATTTTAATTTGGTTTCACAAAACGCCTGCAAAATTGTTAAATGTACAGCATTTTTAAAAATAATAATTGGAAATGGTGTTGTCACAATTTTAATTCTAACCATTGGTGTTAATTAACACTCATAGTTGTTGTCACATTATTAATCGATACTGGTAAAGAATCCATTTTACACCAATTGTAATACATTAACACCCGGGGATACATAGTGTCAAAAAATACACCCAAGTTTGGTGTTGATAAAAATTAAATTCTAAGCAATGGTGTTAATTAACACCAAAGGTGTTGCCACATATAGATACTGAAAAGAAGGAAAAATTAACAATTGTTGGTGTTAATTTTAACAACCCATTCAGTTTTGCAGTGTATGTAGACCGCTTTCAATCAACGCCTTCAGCAACTAGAATATGGAACCCTTACAATCAGAACATACATGGCTTCAGAGCAATCATTACATGATTCACACTTTTCATCATATCAATCTGAACCAGACGGTAGCCAACAGACGAATGGTGAAGCCAATTCAAAACATGCAACTCCATAAGTAAAGGGTGATTACTAATTTTATATATAGAGAACCTATATCGCTATTATTATTTCCCCATATAGGAATTTTAATTCTTATTTATTAAGGGTGCCCGATATATATATATATATATATATATATATATATATATATATATATATATGAACACTGCCGTTACCCGGGTTGTTTGCATCTGACCGGGCTTGATCCCCTGGCTACCTGGCAGATATGGTTTCAGCCTCTGACTCTGGCCCCATAGAGAGCAATAATGGGATAATTGAGACATGGACTGCCCACCAATCAACATAGGGGCTGGTTAGCTCAGTTGGTAGAGAGTGCCTGTACGGTAAATCGAGAGAGAGTCGCGTGGTCTGAGTCCCAAGTATCAACCAATTTTCTTTGCTCGCTACCGTTTTTTATATATATATATATATATAAAGTATATATATATATATATATATATATATATATATATATACATACATATATATATATATATACATACATATATATATATATATACATATATATATATATATATATACACATATATACACATATATATACATATATATATATATATATATATATATATATATATATATACACATATATATATATCTATATATATATATATGCTATATATATATATATATATACATATATATATATATATGATGATTGCCACTTGCCAGAAGAAGGCTATCTCTTCAATTATTTGGAGCTCGTCCATGAGCTTCCTGCAGGTGACTTTAAGACCAGCTTTATTTTTTACATAAACCTTATTGCTGTTATATGACATGTAAAGGCATTGTGTTGATGTTTATGTTTGCTGTGTCCTCTTATGAGTCCTCATGTGGTTCTTCAGCCCTGCAGCAGTCCTGCAGACTTTGTCACACACACTAAATCGACTGTTTGCAGGCGTGGTGGACGAATTTGTGGATAATCAGATTGGGACTGATTGCGGCTATGGCGTGATCTTTTGATGGCTGACTAATCCGGGCCTCGACAGGTATACTCGACCACGTGTTGCAAAGATGATCTGCCTGGAAAAGCTTTCCTGGGATAGCACTTATGTCCTGCTTCCTCAAAGCACACGTTTCAAGTTTCCAGTGTTCTCATCTCTCCTTTTCAAAAATCCTTTACATCCAACAAATATCAACTTCTCCAAGCCAAACGGTTCTCAGACAGCATTTCCAGTTCTCAACATCATTTCGAGAGCTTTAAGGTTATGTTTGATAACATCCTTAAAGCGTTTTCTAGGCTTGTGTGAAGGTTTTTCCCACTT
Organism: Zoroaster sp. YZ-2022; assembly: GCA_029582265.1. Lineage (NCBI taxonomy): Eukaryota > Metazoa > Echinodermata > Asteroidea > Forcipulatida > Zoroasteridae > Zoroaster > Zoroaster sp. YZ-2022. Next base: position 18,327,858 of record CM055827.1, read on the forward strand.
TGCAAACTCTCCATAAAAGACATCTGCCTCAATCTTGGTATCGTCCAACCTAGTAAGGTGCCCTGCCCATCTCATTTGGTTACGAATCAGCAGCATTTCAATACTAGAGGTTTTGGCCGTTGAAGAACAACGGTGTCAGGTGTAAATGACTGCCATTTTATATTCAAGATTCTTCGAAGACATTTCTGATGGAAACGTTCCAAGACCTGGGATGTCTACGATATGTAGTCCATGTTTCAGATGAGTAGCAGCGTGGTCAGAATACACGAATCATACACACTAAGTTTTTTTTGGTGGTAATACCTCTATCTGACCACACGCGTTTCTCAAGTTTACCGAAGGTTTTATATTTTGATTCTCAAATGTACTTCAGAATCGAGTGAACCGTCTCTAGCAATCGAGCTTCCAAGTTATACGAATGTATCTACTTCCAATCTTGTACCCTGGACGAGGATGTTGGGTTCTGACATAGGGCTGGCCTGAGGGGGGGTACATACACCTTGGTTTTCTTCAGACTGATGGTAAGTCCAAAGTGAGCATGCTCTCGAAAACAAGTTCATGATGGATTGAATGTCTTCTCCAGAATGAGCTACGAAATCCGCGTCATCTGCATAGAGGAGTTCCCGGACCAAGGCCTCAAAAGTCTTGACCTTGCGCCAAAACGCCTGATATTAAAGACTTTACCCGAAGTCCTGAAACGTAGATACACCCGATGTCACAGTCCTGAAAGGCATACGAAAGGGTTACAGCAAAACTATAGAAAATAATGCAGGAGCAGGAATATCACCTGCTTGACCCCATTGTCGATAGCAATTGTCCAGAAAGTGAACCGTTGAAGTTGAGACGACCTTCATGTCACAATGTAATTGTTTGAACATGTCGACAAATTCAGAGGGACAACCAATTTAGAGAATGATCCAAAGAGCAGACCGGTTAACAGTATCAAATGCTTTGGTCAGATCAACGAAGACCTGATAAAGAGCTACCCGATGCTCAATGCATTTTCCTGGAGTTGACGAACAGAGAAGATCATGTCCATTGTGCCACGTCCAGATTCTAAATCCACACTGGCTCTCTGGGATGACTGAGGGACAAATCCACTTAGTAAGACGATTTAACAAGATTTTTGGCAAACCTTGCCAACTACCTCAAGCAGGCTTATACCCCGGTAGTCTCCACAGACTGATTTTGAGCCCTTGCCCTTGAACAATGAAATCAGTATTGCGTCAACCCAATCTTGCGGCACAGGAGCACCCCTCCAAATTTCAGAGATCAGACGGTGGATCTCTGCAGCAAGCTTGTCACCCCAATGAAGAAGAATTTGAATAGGATTGCCATCGAGACCTGGTGCCTTCCCAGTATTAATTTCTTTAATCGTTTTTGATCTCTTCCAAGAAGGATGATCCATCATCTCATGGATAGTATCCTTTTGAGGCAGATTATTGATGGCATCTTCATTAATATCTGAGGGATTGTAAAAGAGATCTGTGAAATGCTCAGTCCACCGCTTCAAGGATACCCTCAGGATCTTGGTGTAGAATAGACCCGTCCTTGACTTAAGAGGCACCACAGAAGACGAGTGTGGGCCAAACACCTGGCTAATCAAGTGATATAATGCTTTGGAATCCTTACAATTGTAAGCATTCTGGATGTCGTTTGAAATGCCTGACCACCACTGGTTTTTCATTTGACGAATTTTGCGCTGGAGTGATGACTTGGCCTTTTTAGGACTGTTCCAGAGACACACGGTCACTGTCAGATGCACTGAGATGTTTCATGTGCATTCTGTTTTTAGCTTCTAAGAGAGTGCTGATCTGCTGATCGTTTTCATCAAACCAATCCTGATGTTTTCTTTTCCAGCCCGAGTACCTCAACTCCGATGTTGTAGACCTCAGACTTAAACTTATCCCATGATCCATCAAACTCTGCATCCTCAAAAGCTTTCCGAAGATTATCACGTACTTCAGAGTCCTTCAGTCTCGACACATCAATACGTTTAGGGACCTTTATCCCCTTCTGATCTCTTTTACGCATGATGAAGTTTCATTTTCCACGTACAAGTCGATGATCCGTACCACACTCTGCTCCCCTCATGACTCGAACAGTGCACACATCTTGAAGGTCTCGCTTATGAGTAATGACATAGTCGAGAATATGCCCATGTTTGGATCTTGGATGTATCCAAGTTGCCTTGTGAGCATCCTTCTGATGGGAAAAGGTGTTGCATATGGCGAGTTTAAATTCTGGTGCTGTTGAAGAAGGTGAAGACCATTACTGTTCATCTTACCTAGACCAAACTTCCCTAATGCATCCCACGTCTCGTGATCACTACCAACCCGGGCATTAAAATCACCAAGAAGGAGAATCTTATCTGCAATTGGAATTGAGTTTATGACGGTTCTGAGATCTTGATAAAAGCCATAATAGATTCCTCGCTGCTGTCGAGAGTAGGAGCATAAACAGAAAGCACGGTCATGAAGCGACTGATCGTAATGAACTCGAAGGCGCATGATTCTCTCATTAAAACTATGAGGTTGTTCCAGCTGATTGGTTAGTTCAGTACGAATGGCAAAACCCACCCCCGACCCGTTTTTCACCCTGAGGCTTACCCTCCAAAAAGAAGGGTGTATCCAGCACCTGCCTCAGTCAACTGGTCTTCCTCACTCAAACGAGTCTCAGAGAGTGCAGCGATGTCAATACGATACCGTGCCAGCTCTTTTGCTACAATAGCAGTTCGTCGCTCAGGATTACTTGACTTTTCGAGGTCGAGAAGTGTCCTGACATTCCACGTTCCAACATTTATCCTATATCTTTTGCATCTGTATTTTCTCTTTGTGTTTCCCCTGCAGTTATGAACAGCCGTCAGCCGCAGGTTGCTGACCAGCTTAATGGGTGAACAGGCATTTGTTTGGGTCACCTTTTCTAGACCGCTCCCAGTTTCTGGGTGAGCAGTGCCACCCCCAGAGGGCTGCCTAGTCAATTAAGTCCCCGCCGAAGCATGTTGCTGTTCTGTCAACAATGCAGCGACGTTAAGATAGGTCTTGAGTCACCCACGTGCAGATTCGTGACTGTGTGCTCCCAGCTTATCAGGCCTGCACATGTCGCCACTCCTCCGTCGCCGTGGGACTTTGAAGAGATATCTGTACATTCGATGGCAATGCTACACGCTTGTAATTGTACGACACGTATAACACCCTCTCCTTCCCCACAGTCTAATATCCAGTGACAGGCATACGCAAGATGACTGAATGGCTGTGAGGAACGCAGGTTTTATTGTCGCGGAGTTATACCTCTCCGGTACTACAAGTGCCAGGCAGTACGGCACCCGTTAGGGCGGACTATTCCATCACTTGTAGGGTTTGGATAGTGCAAGTTTTCCTTCTCACTAACGCGGGTTGGTGGCTTGGGAGCACCCATGATGGTCTTTGCTCAGGTTCCGAAGAACCCCCATACATATATACAGGGTGTCCCCATAAAAAGTATACCGAGATAAAAATTACTGTAATGGCAAAACTACTTTATATATGGGAAAGAGAAATATATCTCTAGAAAGGGCAGAATGTCCTCTTTGCAATGGTATACAGCTTGTGATGTTATTGACACAGATGAGTGAACAAATTAGACAGATGTTAATGGTACTGAAAGCAGGACTGTGACAAGTTTGCATATTTGAATAACAAAGGTCCAACAAACATTTTTTTAAACCTGCACATTAAACTTTTGAGGTAAGTAGCGAAACAAAGCAGATTACATTGGTTTAGGTACATTTCCTTGTTTTCAAGAATGTTGAAAAAGCAAAGGCATTTGTTATTCTGAACACTTGCATGTTTGAGCTATTTTAATCAAATACCCAAACTTCCCCCAGTCCTGCTTTCAGTACCCTTAACATATGTCTAGTTTGTTCACTCATCTGTGTCAATACATCACAAGTTGTATACTATTGCAAAGAGGACATTCTGCCCTTTCTAGAGATATATTTCTTTCCCATATAAATAGTTTTGCCATTACAGTAATTTTTTATCTCGGTATACTTTTTATGGGGACACCCTGTATATATATATATATACATATATATATATATATATACATATATATATATATATATATATATATATGTACATATATATATATATATAAATTATAAGTTGACCGATTTGTCTGCATCGCACTTAGGAAAGATAATTGGTGGTTTCATAAATGAAGCCAATTAAGTTTGTCTGTAGTCTATTGCAGACAATTCATCCATAACATCATTTCACAGTTTTAGACTTTTAAACTTGACAAAACCGCTGTGTTCTCCTTCTGTATAAAAATCGGCCCTATTTTATACTGAACTCGGGGCAATATGCAAACGAATACAAATAAATAAATACAAACAATAAAAAATATTTATGTAATAATGATTTGATGGAAAGGAACTTGTTAACTAAAAATAAATAAATAGATAAAGGTAAAGTACGTTTGGCGGGCCTGATTTACAAACGTAAAGTGATATTCGTGGCTTCCATTCATAGCTTTCTCGAAGGGAATTTGAAACAAAACAGTTGCCTGGCAGCGAAATATGTTACCCTCCATTAACCTTGAAAAGGAGGTGGTAGCTGTTTCGTAACCTCAATGAAAATATTTTTCGGTGAACATTTCCTAGGCTCCTTTTTCAAAATGTTGTTTGCCGCCCCTCCCTTGACACATTCCTGGCTACGAACATAACCAATTCAACATAATCTTGTTTTACTACAGTGAATAAACAAAACGTGCCGGAAGCTTTGGGCCTACATGTAAAACAGAACAAAAATTAAACAAAAATAACACGACCATTCCCACATCTCATAACATATTAATATGGTCTACCTGAACAACGAAAACGCCTATTTAATTTGTCAAATTTCCCCAATCAAATGAAAGTGCATGCGGTATATAGGCCTATGTAACATAACGGCTGACTTTCAGGAGCGTGTTACATTATTTGTACCGATAACAAAATCACAAAACTAATTCAGAAAACTAAGCTTTCTAGAAGGAAATTTGAAACAACACAATTGCCTTGCAGCAAAATATGTTACCCCATATTTGACCTTGAAAGGAAGGGGTAGCTATTTTGTAACATCAATAATAATAATAATAATAATAATACAGATTTTTAGCGCGCACATATCCACCCTGCTGGGCGCTCAAGGCGCGGAATTAGTTTTCAATGGAAATATTTTCCGGTTGAAAATTTCCTGGGGTCCTTTTTTTCAAAGTGTTGTTTGCCACCAGTCCCTTTACACATGTCTGGTTACAAACATAGCCAATTCAACACAAACTTGTTTTACTACAGTGAACAAACAAAATGTATCTGAAGCTATAGGCCAACACGATACATTTAAATTAAACAAAATAACACAACCATTCCCCCATCCCATAATAGATTAAAATGATCTCCTCTAACAACGAAAGCGCCCATTTAATTTGGTTTAATTGTCCTAATCAAATGAAAGTGCGGTATATACAACATAACTGTATTTGTACCGATAAAAAATGAAAACTAATTCCCGGTCTGTGATCCACGAATTACATAATGGAACAGTTTTCCCCGTTGAATGAGTTAAACAAATGGTTTATTACACAGCATCATGATCTAATAATAGAACGGCTAGTGTGTGCTTTCATATTGGATAACAATCCGTAACAAACTAGTCAACAAACTTAATTCAAAGATAGTTGCAAAACAACTATTGTCTTATACAAATGTTAGACAATTCATACTTACTGTGGTTTTTAATAGCAGCTTCTTTTAGAGCAGACTCGTGATCGTTAACATTGACTTCGAAACTCATCAGAATAGTATGTCCTCTTGTTCCTGCTTCATGTAGACGGCTTTCGATGGCCCCATTAGCAAGGTAGAATAAGTAACTCTTTACAAGCAAAACATAGGAATCCCAACCATAATGATTGAAAAGTTCCCTCATAAAATAACCTATTGTTTTTGGTTTGTAGACAGTCTGAGTCAGGGTTGGATACCTGTCTTTATTGTCCAGTTCATGTGTGCTGGCACTGCCCGAGAAAATAGGTACATTCATCGAGGCAGCAAAGTCGGCTATGCTCAGCAAGTTAAAGTCACAGGAGGGTCCGAAATATGCAATTACATCATCTTGAAAGTACAGCTGAGCGGCTCCTCCCATAGCGCTATTCACTCCCAAATAATCGCAACCATCCGGAATGTAAACCAACTGCAGAGAGAAGTTGGCATATGCGCCGCTCTCCACGCGGTGTGAAATGGTTTCTTGGGCAATCTCAATGGCTGGTAATAAACGGGTTTCCGTCCATATAAGCACATACTCCAAGTTAATTAGAGAGACAGCAACATTTACATCGATTGCAACATTGCAAGAAAATGTTAATAATAATAATAATAATAAATTAAACATTTCTATTGCGCTGTTTCCATTTAAAAATGATCAAAAGCGCCTAACAAAAAATGAACACGCCATAGAATAAACAGATATAAATACAAACAAGAATTTAAACACAAATCACTTTTGTTTTTAATTTAAATTTTAAATTTATTTTTTAATCAGAACAGATGAGGTTGCCAAGCCAGCTCCCAAACCTCAGTATGGGGTTACGTCTGTCCCGCTAGAGGAGGATCTATGTCAATGTACCCCCACTAGCATCGGTGATGTCTCGATCTTTCCCAGAGACAGACGCCTTTAACCTACCTATACTAATTAAAGGAATATAGCCTAACTGGCTTGGTTCTCATCAAAAGTACAATTAAGGAAAAGAGAAAAACAATTAATTTAATTTAAAAAGGCTTCATTAAAAAGGTATGTTTTAATCTTACGTTTAAAAGAATCAAGTGTCTGTTCATTGCGAATGTGACGCGGAAGTGTATTCCAAAGCACTGGGGCTGCCGAAGAAAATGCTCTAGCACCCAGCGTAGCAAGCATCTTGCCCTTAGGGTACTCTAAAACAAGACCATTACTACTTGACCTGAGATTATAACGGGAACTTTTGTTAATACTAATGAGATTTTTTATGTACACTGGAGATAAACCATGGAGTGCCTTGAAAGTTAACAAAATAATTTTAAAATTAATCCTAAACGAAACAGGTAACCAATGTAATTCGCGAAGAATTGGTGTTATATGCTGAAACCTAGGTGTGTTAAATACAAGTCTGGCCGCAGCATTCTGGACTCGTTGTAGTTTGGCTAATTGACTTGTTGGTAGACCGTACAATAAGCTGTTACAATAATCCATTCGACTGGTGACGAAAGCATGGATTAAGGTCAATAGAGACTCACGAGATAAAAATTTACTAATACTTCTAATGTTATGCAGATGGTAAAAAGCAGCCGAACAAGCCTTAGTAATGTGAATATTCATAGTCAACTGTGAGTCGAACCATGATCCCAAATTCCTAACACATGAATTGGGAAGAATATCAGATTTCCCCACAGTGAGGCTGGGAATGTTAATTTTGTGTAGCTGTTGTCTGGTACCAATGACAAGAAATTCACTTTTCTTATCATTGATCATGAGCCTATCATGAATCATCCATTGCCTGATGTCTTGAATACATCTCTCCATTGCTGCTACGGCTTCCAACTGACTGTTTGTATCGTCAGGTTTAAAGCTTATGTGCAACTGTGTGTCATCTGCATAACAATGAGAATTTGGCAGATGGCGCTCAATAATATCAAACAACCTAGAAGCATAGATGGTGAAAAGCAGTGGACCCAGACATGATCCTTGGGGAACACCACAGTCAAGCCTGAAACTATCTGACAAGGTCCCATCTATAGACACCCGCTGGCTTCTGGAAGACAAGTAAGATGCAAACCAATCAAGCGCCAAGCCGGATATCCCAAGCTTTGACTGAAGGCGTTCCAGCAAAATTTTATGATCAATGGTATCAAAAGCGGCACTAAGATCTAATAAAACAAGTAATGTTACATGCTGAGAATTCATCTTCAAAAGTATGTCATTCTTTACCCTCAAAAGAGCCGTCTCTGTACTGTGATGTTTCCTATATGCCGATTGAAATTGTGGAAATAATGAATGCCTAGCCATATGATTATTAATTTGAGCACACACTGCACTCTCAGTAAGTTTAGACAAAAACTGCAAGTTGGTGATTGGTCGGTAATTTTCTAAAACTGGGTCAAGGTTATGCTTTTTAACAAAGGAAAACCAGTCCCTCTTTCCAGCAGTCAGGAAAAACGCCAGAACCAATAGACAAATTTATGATACTAGGTAAGCACTGGCAGCAGAACATCAAGACAATCACTGACTAGCTTAGTTGGCATTGGATCAAGGGAACAAGACTTCTTTGTAGATTTACTGACAAGTTGCTTAACCTGTTTCTCAGTTAATGTAATGAAATGATCAAACAAAATGTCATCAGATGGAATAATATTTGGAAAATAAGAAGATTCATCTGCTGATCCCAAATTGTCAAGTTTGAAATGAATATTTGTTATCTTTTTAACAAAGAAATCCCCCATTTCATTTGCTAATTCAAATTTATTATTGAACATGGGAAGGGGGGAAACATGGCATTGTTGGAGCAGTGTCTTAGTGGCCTTAAATAATTTACTCTGATCAGAACTGTTGGCGTCAATAAAGTTGGTATAAAAATCACTGCGGGCTTCATTCATGAGAGACGTAGCACTGTTTCTTTTAATTTTAAAATTTGTTAAGTCGTCGGGTGTCCCAGTTCGCCGCCATTTCCTTTCAGCCTGTCTTCTCAACTTCACAGCTGCCTTAATGTTCGCATTAAACCATGGCACCAAAGGTCTGGTAGAAACTGTTTTCGACTTTACTGGTGCATGTGTGTTAAGTGTATCGGTGAGGGTGACATTGTAACATTTAACAAGCTCATCGAGACACTTGGGAGTATCTGTACACAGCTTAGAAGAAGATAAGTCATTTTTAAGTGAATTAATATTGATTGATGTAGTGTTCCTGTAAGAAACTGTTTTTGTTGAAAATGTTAAAGACCTTGTTTTTAAATTACACATAACTGATAGATGGTCAGAGAAAAGACGATCAGGAAAAGGTGGGCTGTCCAGAACAACCGCAGACTGCCGCGTGATAACCAAATCCAATGTGTGTCCCAACTCATGAGTAGGTCCTTTGACATGTTGCCTCAGACCCATAGATTCAAGAAGTTCTGTAAAATGGACAGCAGATGGATCTTCAGAAACATCAACATGAATATTAAAATCCCCAGTTATCAATAGTTGTTGAGGGCATAGAATTAACGATTCCAAATACACAGCAAATTCAGTAAGAAACGTGTTCACAGTAACTGGATGATTTTCAGAGTACGGGGGCCTATAGATGATCACTAACCGAAGCCTATATGAATTATATTCTACCGACCATTCTGAAAATTCAAATGATTCCTTTTCTCCAGCAGCAATTTTCTTGACAGAAATGTTATCTCGGAATAATAGACCAGTACCTCCTCCAATGCGATTCTTTCGTGGATGATCCAATAGCTTAAAACCAGATGGAGTAGCTTGAACTTTACAAGCAACATCCATTTCGGTAAACCAAGTCTCGGTTATGGCAAAAAGATCAGCCTTGCTAGTTACAACATAATCAACAAAGTCAGCCATTTTGTTCTTAATTGATCTGGTGTTCAAACTGCAGAGCTTAAGTGGGCATGCAGTTGTTAACATGGGTGTTATTGTAACTGGTTGAAGTACTCGATTCCGGTTTTCTAGTAAGGCTTGAAGACGATAAGTAGAGTCCAAACGCTGACTTAAATGGACGGGTATTCTTTGTTCATTACCCTTATACCGTTTACCTGCTCTCTTCCCTCGAAACCGAAAAATCCCATTTATTTTAAGTAATTGAAGTTGTTCAGAATTAATGAAACACTTAGAAGATCTACGTAAATTGAACAATTGGTTGCGTGAATAGGTGATTTGCCCATTAATGGGAGGGCTATTCAAATTAGAATGCAACTCACCATCGACATACAACTCGCCGTTGTCAGTACAGTTCAAACCATTGGGACCAGGATTGATAGAAATATCCATAAACACAGTTATATCCAATGGGGGATCATGTCCAGGGATAACCAAACTTGTCTGTCCATGTTTGGACCATTTTAACAATACCACTTTAGAAGGGTGAAAACCAGTGTTACATAAACTAACTGATGTTGGATGGCAATTTGCTCGATATAGGCCAACAGAAAAGTCTAGAAGACGTACAAAAAGGAATGGGTAACTCGGGGCAGTATTTTCAAAGATAGTGTTGGAGATAAATTTAGTTGAATGCAAATTATACTGCGCAAACATAACATGCAAAATGGCAAGACAAGCACAAACCTGTATTATGGCGGCCATGATGAATACACATATCAATGAACATACACACGGCAGATGATATCCACAAAAAAATCCAAAAAACTTCACTATTAATCTACAAAACTTAGCAAAATACCCGAAAAACAAATCACGATCAACACAGCAAACACATCACAGAAGGGTTAAAACTTGATGGCAAAAACAGAGAAAGATAAAAACGGATATAAAAAATGTACATATGCACAGGAACTAAAAACTGGCAGCTGGACAAACAGCGCCCTCTGTATACTAAGAAGAACATTGATATTTTGGTCATTGTATGCTTCACACCTTTCATCATATCAATCTGAATCAGATACAGTCAACATACGAACAAGCCAAATTCCAAAAAATAATACGCATTCGATGAAGCCTCTTATCATTTATTCAGAGATCCCATGGCTTTCTTTATAATATTCCATATGCCTATGTTTCTTTAACGAAATTTGTTATGGGTGCTCAATATAAATATAAAATATAATAAGTTGACCGACTTGTCTGCATCGCATTCAGCAAAGATGAATGAAGCCACTTAAATCGATCCGTAGTCTATTTGAGAAGATTTCCTTTGTAAGATCACTTCACAGTTTTAGATTATTTTAAACTTGACGAAACTGTTGTTCTCCTGGAGAAAAGTGAAATGAATAACGCCTCCCATGACATTTAACACGATTTAAATATCTATTAACAAACATAAAATACATTAATTCGATGTTAAATTTTAAAAATGTCTTCCTTGATTGTTGAAGTCAGCAATCACGGTCTTTTATATGCAATTGTCCACTGTTCACCCTTTTATGTTTTTCCCTGACGGGGAAAACTGCCTTGAAGCTTTTAGGTGCGTGCTATTTATAGGAGTTCGCTCACTGTTTGTGAGAGTGAAGCCTGACAATCCAGTCTGCATGCCATTTAATTAAATTTTCCTTTTAAGTTCGATCATTCATTCACTGGGTTTAGTCGGAACAAGCGTTATTCGGTTCTTTTAAAAGTCAAAATGGCCCTGATAATTGTTATATATATATATATATATATATATATATATATATATATATATAATTATGCTAACCCATGTTTAATACGAAGAAATCTTTTAAACTATATAATAATGAACATTGAATGACCAACGTTTTATGAGGAAATGTTCACAAAACATTTTATTGATTTTTGTACATTTCATTCACTTTGTCAACGGCATGGGGTCCGTATCCAGCTTAACGGCCACGAATGCTTCAGAATTTTAGATTATTTTGGAAGTATCAATACTATAGCCAGTGGCGTAGCCATGGTGAGTGTGTGTGGGGGGGGGGGAGTGGGGTATCAGGTGGTTCAAAAGAAAAATAATCAAAATTTAAACATTATTATATATATTGTAGATAAATTACGTTTAGTCTCCGTCTCCGTCTCCGTCTCCGTCTCCGTCTCCGTCTCCGTCTTGGAAAAAGTGTGTTTGGGGTGCTGTTGCTTTAAGAAAAAGTGAAATAATTTCCAATTTGAATTTAGGAAATAATACCTTTTCTTAAATTTCACGTTAGAATAATACGAAAAATCTGAATGCCGATAGTGGTAACGTTGTGGAAAGGACAACTATTATGATATGGAATGCACTGGCGATATGCATAACGCTCATGTTTTACTTTTATACATCATTTGTCAAGGACCTATGTGTGAAACATATAAAACAAACATTGGGTGCCTTTGTTTAGTAAAATTTGAAAAAAATTATACCACCGAACTGATCATTTTCATTAAAAATATTGGGAAAAAGATACAGTAATCTATAATTATGTGTGTTATAATATAAACACATAGTGAGTGGCATTATGTCGTTAAATGAAAACAATTATATCACTCGGTAACATTTGAACTGTTGGAGTGCTATTACCGAGCGGCCTATCGCATCAGACTTGTGTTCTGATGGCTGAGTCGTCAGAATGTGGGTTCGAATCTTGGCCGCGACCATGGTACTTGTGTCCTTTGGCAAGACACTTCACTGTACAGTGCTCCTCTTCACCCAGCAGTGGGAACCTGTGAGGGTAGAGGTTGATATTGTGGTTGAAAAAGCTTCTGATGCGCTGCGGTAGCTCGGGGTTTATACTCCCCAGGGAGCTGAGAAAGTTTAAGGATTGATATTGGCCCAATGGCCAGGGATAATAATTTAAATTCACCACAGACGTACAGGGACTTGTCAAACAGTTTAAATCCCTGCGCAGTAGTAACCAAATGTTTTTGGTGGGGGGGGGGGGGAGGGGTTGAGCCCGTTGCCACCCACACAATTTATTTTCGGGACAATAATTAATTTCTGATCGATTAATATCATGCTTTTTTAGTTATATGAGCTATTTAACTTTAACAAGTTAACCGACCGTATAACGTCGACTGTGCATTCAGTTCCAACGTTGATTAAAGGTTTGGAAATCGCGAACGTGTTTTAACTAAAGAAAATGCAAAGAGAAATATTAGAAAATCAAAGAAGAAGAAAATTAAATTGGGGGACAAAAAAATCCATTATATAGGGGTTTGGTTCCGTCTCTGCCAAAAATGTTTCTTTTGATTTCTGCACAGCCTATACATTATAAATTCAAGGGCGTTTCCCTTCTAGACAAATACGAGATGTATTTCAACTGAATCACGCAGAAGCTTTTATAAACAAAAAAATTAATGGTTTCTTTGAAAGGCAATTAACGTATAGACTTCTTATAGGATTTATCATCTGGGGAATTATTCAGTCAACTGAAGGCTCCTGCTTGAGTTCAATATGAAGGGCAGAATTTGATTCAATGTGAATCTGTTCGGAAGTTTCAAGGACGGTTTTCATTTGACAAATTGATGTCAATCCGTCTACATGTTGTATACTGAAACGCTTTAACGCTGCCCATTCAATATCAATATATATATATATATATATATATATATATATATATATATATATATATATATATATATATATATATAACAATTATCAGGGCCATTTTGACTTTTAAAAGAACCGAATAACGCTTGTTCCGACTAAACCCAGTGAATGACTGATCGAACTTAAAAGGAAAATTTAATTAAATGGCATGCAGACTGGATTGTCAGGCTTCACTGTCACAAACAGTGAGCGAACTCCTATAATAGCACGCACCTAAAAGCTTCAAGGCAGTTTTCCTCGTCAGGGAAAAACATAAAAGGGTGAACAGTGGACAATTGCATATAAAAGACCGTGATTGCTGACTTCAACAACCAAGGAAGACATTTTTTTTAAATTTAACATCGAATTAATGTATTTTATGTTTGTTAATAGAGATTTAAATCGTGTTAAATGAAATGGGAGGTGTTATTCATTTCACTTTTCTCCAGGAGAACAACAGTTTCGTCAAGTTTAAAATAATCTAAAACTGTGAAGTGATCTTACAAAGGAAATCTTCTCAAATAGACTACGGATCGATTTAAGTGGCTTCATTCATCTTTGCTGAATGCAATGCAGACAAGTCGGTCAACTTATTATATTTTATATTTATATTGAGCACCCATAACAAATTCCATTAAAGAAACATAGGCCTATGGAATATTATAATGAAAGCCATGGGATCTCTGTATAAATGATAAGAGGCTTCATCGAATGCTTATTATTTTTTAGAATTTGGCTTGTTCGTCTGTTGACTGTATCTGATTCAGATTGATATGATGAAAGGTGTGAAGCATACAATGACCGAAATATCAATGTTCTTGTTAGTATTAACATTTTCTTGCAATGTTGCAATCGATGTAAATGTTGCTGTCTCTCTAATTAACTTGGAGTATGTGATTATATGGTCCGAAACCCGTTTATTACCAGCCATTGAGATTGCCCAAGAAACCATTTCACACCGCGTGGAGAGCGGCACATATGCCAACTTCTCTCTGCAGTTGATTTACATTCCGGATGGTTGCTTTGGAGGAGTGAATAACGCTATTGGAGGAGCCGCTCAGCTGTACTTTCAAGATGATGTAATTGCATATTTCGGACCCTCCTGTGACTTTAACTTGCTGAGCATAGCCGACTTTGCTGCCTCGATGAATGTACCTATTTTCTCGGGCAGTGCCACCATACATGAACTGGACAATAAAGACAGGTATCCAACCCTGACTCAGACTGTCTACAAATCAAAAACAATAGGTTATTTTATGAGGGAACTTTTCAATCATTATGGTTGGGATTCCTATGTTTTGCTTGTAAAAGGTTACTTATTCTACTTTGCTAATGGGGCCATCGAAAACGGTCTGCGTGAGGCAGGAACAAGAGGACATACTATTCTGATGAGTTTCGATGTCAATGTTAATGATCACGGGTCTGCTCTAAAAGAAGCTGCTATTAAAAGCCACAGTAAGTATGAATTGTCTAACATTTGTATAAGACAATAGTTGTTTTGCAACTATCTTTGAATTAAGTTTGTTGACTAGTTTGTTAAGAATTGTTATCCAATATGAAAGCACACACTAGCCGTTCTATTATTAGATCATGATGCTGTGTAATAAACCATTTGTTTAACTCATTCAACTGGGAAAACTGTTCCATTCTGTAATTCGTGCTCGTGACAGACCCGTATGGTTTGTGGATCACAGACCGGGAATTAGTTTTCATTTTTTATCGGTACAAATACAGTTATGTAACACGCTCCTGGAAGTCAGCAGTTATGTTGTATATACCGCACTTTCATTTGATTAGGACAATTAAACCAAATTAAATGGGCGCTTTCGTTGTTAGAGGAGATCATTTTAATCTATTATGGGATAGGGGAATGGTTGTGTTATTTTGTTTAATTTAAATGTATCGTGTTGGCCTATAGCTTCAGATACATTTTGTTTGTTCACTGTAGTAAAACAAGTTTGAGTTGAATTGGCTATGTTTGTAACCAGACATGTGTAAAGGGACTGGTGGCGAACAACACTTTGAAAAAAAGGACCTCAGGAAATTTTCAACCGGAAAATATTTCCATTGATGTTACAAAATAGCTACCCCTTCCTTTCAAGGTCAAATATGGGGTAACATATTTTGCTGCAAGGCAATTGTGTTGTTTCAAATTTCCTTCTAGAAAGCTTAGTTTTCTGAATTAGTTTTGTGATTTTGTTATCGGTACAAATACAATAATGTAACACGCTCCTGAATGTCAGCCGTTATGTTACATAGGCCTATATACCGTACCGCATGCACTTTCATTTGTTTGGGGCAATTTGACAAATTAAATAGGCGTTTTCGTTGTTCAGGTAGACCATTTTAATATGTTATGAGATGTGGGAATGGTCGTGGTATTTTGTTAAATTTTTGTTTTATTTTACATGTAGGCCCAAAGCTTCCGGCACGTTTTGTTAAGTCACTGTAGTAAAACAAGTTTATGTTGAATTGGCTATGTTCGTAGCCAGCAATGTGTCAAGGGAGGGGCGGCAAACAACATTTTGAAAAAGGAGCCTAGGAAATTTTCACCGAAAAATATTTTCATTGAGGTTACGAAACAGCTACCACCTCCCTTTCAAGGTTAATGGGGGGTAACATATTTCGCTGCCAGGCAACTGTTTTGTTTGAAATTCCCTTCGAGAAAGCTATGAATGGAAGCCACGAATATCACTTCACGTTTGTAAATCAGGCCCGCCAAACGTACTTTACCTTTATCTATTTATTTATTTTTAGTTAACAAGTTCCTTTCCATCAAATCATTATTACATAAATATTGTTTATTGTTTGTATTTATTTATTTGCATTCGTTTGCATATTGCCCCGAGTTCAGTATAAAATAGGGCCGATTTTTATACTGAAGGAGAACACAGCGGTTTTGTCAAGTTTAAAAGTCTAAAACTGTGAAATGATGTTATGGATGAATTGTCTGCAATAGACTACGGACAAACTTAATTGGCTTCGTTTATGAAACCACCAATTATCTTTCCTAAGTGCGATGCAGACAAATCGGTCAACTTATAATTTATATATATATATATATATATATATATATATAACGGGTAGCGAGCAAAGAAAAATTGGCTGATGCCGGACTCGAACCCGCGACCTCTCGATTACCGTACGAGCGCTCTACCAACTGAGCTAACCAGCCCCTATGTTGGTGGGCGGTCCACTTATGCCAATTATCTATTGCTCTATGGGGCCAGGTCAGAGGCCAAACCATATCTGCCGAGTAGCCAGGGATCAAGCCCCGGTCAGATGCAAACAACCCGGGTAACGGCAGTAGCGGGGATCACACAATTAACGGGACACAAGCCTTTTATGTGGTTGTACACAAAGTAGATTTATATGGAGAAACTGACCTGAAATATTATAAACGGGTAGCGAGCAAAGAAAAATTGGCTGATGCCGGACTCGAACCCGCGACCGCTCGATTACCGTACGAGCGCTCTACCAACTGAGCTAACCAGCCTATGTTGGTGGGCGGTCCACTTATGCCAATTATCTATTGCTCTATGGGGCCAGGTCAGAGGCCAAACTATATCTGCCGAGTAGCCAGGGATCAAGCCCCGGTCAGATGCAAACAACCCTATTTGTTAAGGGTGCCCGATATATATATATATATTTATATATATATATATATATATATATTTATATATATATTTATATATATATATATATATATTTATATATATATTATATATATATATATATATATATATATATATATATATTTTTATATATTTATATTTATATTTATATTTATATATATATATATATATATATATATATATATATTTATATCGGGCACCCTTAACAAATAGGGTGAATTCCCTATATGGAATATTATAATGGCAGCCTTAGGTTCTCTGTATATAAGATGCCGATGTGATAGTCCTCCACTCCCTACTGGCAGCAGTTATTTATTTCATTGTTTTTCCCAGAAAAAAAGAGCCACAGATGCTTGGGAGTCATTGATATCCTAAAGTGGACCATTCCACATATCTTAGAAGGGATGTCAGTTCCCAGAGCTGTGTAGTTTTTTTTTCTGGGCTGGAAAAGAAATTGCTGCCCTATATCTGTGCACAAAATCAACCATCCATTGTGTACACATAAAGACCTACCCAGATCTAACCCTCTGATAAGTGGAACCATCTGTTTGGCATCAGGCTGTGCTCTTTGATGTCTTGCGACATGCCAGTGCCAAGCATAACCCCCACCCCCACCCCCAGACAGAGTGTCTGGGTTCTGTTACATGCTGGAGAGATATGGCTGAGAGATATGCTGCATAAGTATATGGCTGTTTACTGTTTGCCAGGTCATACAGGAGAGAGCTATACTACACAGCCGTCGTGTGTCATCTGGGGTTGAAAATAATACTAGACCATAGCAGGGCATGTGTGGAAGTTATTTGGATGTAAAAAATTAATTGGGAATGCATAGATAATAATTTTAATATCATTAATAGGGATGCCACTGAAAAGAGGAGAGGTACCCCCTTCGAATAAAGTCGTGGTACCTCCCACCTCGGAGGTTATTTTAATCACCCTTTACTTATGGAAGTTTGCATATTTTGAATTTGGCTTCATTCGTCTGTTGACTGCGTCTGATTCAGATTGATATGATGAAAGGTGTGAATCATGTAATGATTGCTCTGACCATGTATGTTCTGATTGTAAAGGGTTACATATTCTAATTTGCTGAAGGCGCTATTGAAAGCGGTCTACATACGCAAGAAAAAGAGGACATACTATTATGATGAGATATAGCAATGATTACGAGTCTGTTCTAAAAAAGCTGCTTTAAAAAGCAGGGGGTAAATATACAGTTATAGGCTATAGGAACTTCATTAAGTCTATAATTAGGTGTTCGTGCGATAGCGCGAACACATAATTATTATATACTTAGACCTTAACATGTAGTTGTACCTAAAGATTGTGGCATCATGCTGACCCCCTCAGATATCGAATTACACTAAATCATATCTCATGAATCATATCTCATATCTCATATCTGATATCTCATGCATCAGCTTAAAGATTTTGAATTACGTGACATTTCGTACACAGACACGACCCCAAACTGACCTCTCCTTCCGTCGAAACCGGAAGTTTAAGTGTGCTTTTAAATTTTGCTTTTTATGGTCTCATGTCAAGCAGCATGGTCTATGTCAAGTAAATGGGCTATCAAACTTGATAACACTACAACGTGTGTAATGTTAAATGTCATTCGACCCAAAGGTTTCTTTTTAATGAAAAGGTGCACTAAGATTTTGATACTGGCAGTGTACCACCACCAGTGTCCTAAATGTAGATGAGCACAGTTAACTGATCGTGTGGGAATTTCATTCAATAGTAGTGAATGGCACATGTGTGTATATGTAGTTTGAGTAAAGCAAATACTGTTTTGTATACCTTTGTATACCTTTTAGTTTTCCTGTATTCAAAAGCCACGAATGTTATCAATTATTGAACAGATAATTGTCTGTTAACATGTACATTTTAAAGAGAATAAGTAAACAACGAGAAGTGTATAAATGAAAATCAAATTATTGTACTGGAAAATCCCGAAGGGCTTTAAGAAAGATAAAGTATTTTCCGAGTAATTATGAATCCAATCCATGTACTTCCTCTGGTTTTAGAAGATTGTGAGAGCAAAATGTAACCTCCTGAAAAAGAAAATTAAATGCTAGCCACATTCTACTGATTAAAGTCACGACTTTTCGGTAATTTGAAAATTAAAAAGCCAGTAATCCCCGTTTGAAATTGCTATTCACCTAACTGAATGTGTAACTGTACGCGAACGGTGAGTCACAGACTGCATATTTCATGAAACTTTAACAACTTTTGGCTACTACACAAAATATAGTAAACATTAACGCAACACATACCAATGCAAAATTGATACCGGTAGGTCTTTTGCATGTGAAATTGATATTGTTATAATAACAGATGATAAACCTTTGCAAAATATGAATATGACATCATCGATGATAATTTGATTGAACCGGAAGTTCACACGAACACCGTGTGTTTGTTAGTCAACAAACACTTATCTGTAGTTATTATTTATTTTTAGAAAAAATGAACGATTATTGATTTTGAAATGAAGGATTGTTCAGATTTCCAGGAGGCATCAATGTGGAGGTCAACGGACCAATTTTAGTTATTGTCGCAGTGCGCGCTGATCCATACCGGTACCGCTACGATACCTCAATCCCGTATCGAATTGTGTCCCGAGAAACTAACAACGAAACGCTGACATCTATCTCTACACACTGCATTGGCCGGTGCACGCACTCTCCCCGCTTAAGGTGAGCGCGCAACAACCGAATTGCGACGAATGGTCAGGTTTTGGATCCGTGCGCTGTTCGTTGTAAACAAGGCGATATATCTATGCCTTGGTTTATTCATAGAGAAAGCAACACAAATTTCTTCGACCATAAAACGTTTCGACATGCCTTGGTAAAGGCTACGCTGTTTGGGGCAATAATATGAATATAAACATAATTATGCTAATCCATCTTTTAAACTATATAATAATGGACATTGAATGACCCACGTTTTATGAGGAAATGTTCACAAAACATTTTGTTGATTTTTGTACATTTCATTCACTTTGTCAACGGCATGGGGTCCGTATCCCGCTTTTATTATAACACACATAATTATAGATTACTATATTTTTTTCCAATATTTTTTAATGAAAATGATCAGTTCGGTGGTATAATTTTTTTCAAATTTTACTAAACAAAGGCCCCCAATGTTTGTTTTATATGTTTCACACATAGGTCCTTGACAAATGATGTCTAAAAGTAAAACATGAGCGTTATACATATTGCCAGTTCATTTCATTTCATAATAGTTGTCCTTTCCACAACTTTACCACTATCGGCATTCAGGTTTTTCGTATTATTCTAACGTGAAATTTAAGAAAAGGTATTATATCCTAAATTCAAATTGGAAATTATTTCACTTTTTCTTAAAGCAACAGCACCCCAAACACACTTTTTCCAAGACGGAGACGGAGACGGAGACGGAGACGGAGACGGAGACTAAACTTAATTTATCTACAATATATATAATATATTTAAATTTTGATTATTTTTCTTTTGAACCACCTGATACCCCACCCCCCCACCCACACACACACACCATGGCTACGCCACTGGCTATAGTATTGATACTTCCAAAATAATCTAAAATTCTGAAGCATTCGTGGCCGATAAACACATAGTGAGTGCCATTATGTCGTTAAATGAGAACAATTATATCACTCGGTAACATTTGAACTGTTGGAGTGCTATTACCGAGCGGCCTATCGCATCAGACTTGTGTTCTGATGGCTGAGTCGTCAGAATGTGGGTTCGTATCTTGGCCGCGACCATGGTACTTGTGTCCTTTGGCAAGACACTTCACTGTGCAGTGCTCCTCTTCACCCAGCAGTGAGAACCTGTGAGGGTAGAGGTTGATATTGTGGTTGAAAAAGCTTCTGATGCGCTACGGTAGCTCGGGGTTTATACTCCCCAGGGAGCTGAGAAAGTTTAAGGATTGATATTGGCCCAATGGCCAGGGATAATAATTTAAATTCACCACAGACGTACAGGGACTTGTCAAACAGTTCAAATCCCTGCGCAATAGTAACCAAATGTTTTTGGTGGGGGGGGGGGGGGGTGTTGAGCCCGTTGCCACCCACACAATTTATTTTCGGGACAATAATTAATTTCTGATCGATTAATATCATGCTTTTTTAGTTATATGAGCTATTTAACTTTAACAAGTTAACCGACCGTATAACGTCGACTGTGCATTCAGTTCCAACGTTGATTAAAGGTTTGGAAATCGCGAACGTGTTTTAACTAAAGAAAATGCAAAGAGAAATATTAGAAAATCAAAGAAGAAGAAAATTAAATTGGTGGACAAAAAATCCATTATATAGGGGTTTGGTTCCGTCTCTGCCAAAAATGTTTCTTTTGATTTCTGCACAGCCTATACATTATAAATTCAAGGGCGTTTCCCTTCTAGACAGATGCGACGTATATTTCAACTGAATCACGCAGAAGCTTTTATAAACAACAAACGTTAATGGTTTCTTTGAAAGGCAATTAACGTATAGACTTCTTATAGGATTTGTCATCTGGGGAATTATTCAGTCAACTGAAGGCTCCTGCTTGAGTTCAATATGAAGGGCTGAATTTGATTCAATGTGAATCTGTTCGGAAGTTTCAAGGACGGTTTTCATTTGACAAATTGATGTCAACTCATCCACATGTTGTATACTGAATCGCTTTAACTTTAAGTTTTGTTCATTTAAAATCAGCTTCACGTTATATGATACACCACCTCTGGCTTATAAGGGTTTATATCATGGAAAGTGTGGTGTATTTCATTAAATATGTGTCAGTTTTATTGTTAACAGTAACATGCTCTTGTACTGTCGCTACAAATGTAGATGTGGCCATCGTTTTGTCTAGAATCTATCCAGTTGGGAATTTATTTGAAGATGTGCGCATTCTCCCAGCTGTTGAGATTGCCCAAGAGACCATCTCGCAACGCGTGGTGAGCGGTGAGTATGTCAACTTCAGTCTGCAGTTGGTTCATTCACAAACAGGTTGTAGCGTGACTGTACAATCCGCTGTACGTATTGCCGCTAGACTGTACTTTAACAGTGATGTAGTTGCCTATTTTGGACCGGCCTGCAGCAACAGTTTTCTGGGTGTAGCCGACTTTGCTGCATCAAAAAATGTACCGATTTTCTCGGGTACTGTATTGTCCTTTGTATTCGAAAACAAATCTGCTTACAAATCAATAACGACGGTGTTCTTCGTGAGGAAACTATTCAAACTCTGTGGTTGGACATCCTATGTTTTGTTGGAAAAGGGTCAACCATTAATTTTAGAAAGAGACGTTATCGAATACCATTCAGATGGCTTTTGATGAGAATGATTTTGCGTCTCCTCTAAAAGAAGCTTCGTTGAATGGTCGAGGTAAGTAAACTAACGACATATCTCTAAATCTTTGTAAATGAGGTGTATGATGACATATCCTTAAATTGTTTGCTGACATTTTTATATTAAAAAGAAAATCACAGTCGTCTTGAATGTTAATTAATACATATATTATCCAAGAGAGTTAAGACAGATAATCTGATTAGATGAAACGTGATCACGCTTGGTTGCATCAACGACAGGCAAGAAACTGGTATTTTCAAGATAATACCGAGTAGCGGTAGCGTGTATGTGCTTTGGGCTCTTGCAATCTATGTGACGCACGACACGCGGCCTAGCTGGAATCAGAGTGACGAGACTTATTTCGAGTCACACTGACTCGCACACTTCGTGAGTGTTTCGTATGGATATCTCCAAAATCAGAAATTGGCCGTTTCAATTGGATTGTAAAAACATAAACAAACTTAGTTTCTTTAATTTTAAAAACGATTTATAATTATAAGGATATTTATTAGAAGGACCAATAAAAATGCAATGTGACGTCACATGAATTTGTGTGACTATCATCACAATAAGTGTTACGTCACAATCGTGTGTGCACGCGTTTACTTTCCATCAGTAGATTGAATTTAGGGGATTTCAGCACACTTTTTAAAATATCATGTGACATGATTGAAGAGAGGTATTTGATGATGTCACATGAATAGATGTTTTGGGGTTGTGGTAGGGTGTTTTTTTTATTTTTTTTTTATTTTTTAAAGGTTACAAAAAAATTTAGAAAAAAAAGATATTGAAATTTGAAAATAAAAATTGCGAAAAAACGATTTAGTTTTATGTAGTATTTTATATTAAAGACGAGATGACGACAAAGTATTTATCCAAAGTAATTATTCCATGCGAATGGCTTTTAGTTGGGAAAACAGACAAGTGTTGTATACCTAGCGTACCCGGCTACTTATATTGCTCACTACATCAGTGGCGTATTAAACATGGGAAAAGTATACCAGTTCCGTGTCGAAGATGTAAAAATGGTACAAAAGGAGCGATAAAATTATGTACGAAATGCGGTAACGCATTAAAAATAAATAGTTTTAAGCACGATGAAGGGAGAGCTAGAAGAAAATATAATTTAGTGATGAAAGAGTTGGTAAATAAAACAACTCGTTTATAATTAAAAAAATAAAATAAAATAAAAAATTATATTATACGGGGAGGTCTACTAGGTATAACTACCCGCTCCGCTATTATTTGCGAAGCGGGTTTTTCATTGTAAGATTTTTCTATCGTAAAGTTTACTTTAAATTCAAAAGTTTTTCTATGAGTTCTTTTTTTTCTTTGTCGACGACGGGTTTGACGTTTTTTTCATCGTTATCGACATTTTTCGGCGTAAATTTAGTTCTGATGTTTTCTTTCATTTGCGAGTATTTGTCTCGCTCTTGGCAGATTAAATGAAATTCTTCTTGACTTATAAGACCGTCTTCTATCGCTTTCGAAACGTGGTTGTCGATGGTGTCGAGTTTACTTTCGGCTAAAACTCTAATCTCGTCGTGTTTTTTAGCTTTTTTATTTAGTTTATTTTTCGCGTATCTGATGGCAAACGCCTTACCGCCCAGCCCTAAAGCCAGTCCTTCTAAAACGTATCCGATCGGCGCTGCTACGACGGTGGCAATACTGGCAATTCCAGTGGCTCCTGCTCCCATACAGCCTAATTCCGCCATCGTTTCTACGATGGAACAAGTTTTGATGATTTTATTATATTTTTTATATACGGCCTCGGGCTCGTTTCTCTCTTTTAAAATTTCTTTTTGAATGTCGTCGATTTTTTGTAAACGAAACGCGTTCACGTTTAACTCTTGGACATTGTCGGAAGTATATAGCGGCGTAGACGCTAAGGTTGGATAAATTCTCGTTGTTTCGGTAGAGGCGCTCATTATTCTATTAATAATAAAATATATATATTTTTTTAAACTAACGAAAAAAACTATAATCTTTATATCGTAACTGATTCCAGTTTCTATAGAGCCAAAAAAGGTTGCTTGTAACACTGGCAATTGCAGTGGCTGTTGCTACATTACAGCCTAATTCCAGCATTGTTTCTACGACGGAACAAGTTTTGATAATTTTATTATGTTTTTTATATACGGCCTCGCGCTCGTTTCTCTCTTTTAAAATTTCTTTTTGAATGTCGTCGATTTTTTTTGGGTAAACGAAACGCGTTCACGATTAACTCTTCACAATTGTCGGAAGTATATAGCGGCGTAGACGCTGAGGTTGGATAAACTCTCGTTGTTTCTGTAGAGGCGCTCATTATTCTATTAATAATAAAAGATTATAATTTTATTTTAAACCAAGGGAAAACTATAAATGTTTATATCGTAACAGATTCCAGTTTCTAGAGAGCCAAAAAGGTTGCTTGTACAAATATTTTTCTGCTGTAGCAAATTCCGCATTCTGAAAGCTTTGCTTCATCATTATCAAAAGTAAATCTTGCTTGATAAATGTCTAGAGGAAAACTCGGGTCCTTCCCACGGGTTTATTTCGCGTTTTGAAACGTATGAATAATAATAATTATTATTATTATTACTTATTTTAGCATAAGTTGAACAATTTGTTATTATTTGAAAGACATCAAACCCTGGTTGACTCGATTGACCAAACCACACGATGAAAAATATTTCACCTAAATTAAACAATTTTATTGATTGTTGAATTTCATCTCTATCAATATAGCCACTTTTTTCAAAGATGTACGGATTGTTTTTGTTAGAGGTACTATCACTAGACGAAATTCGTTCGTTTTTACGACTAGGTCCGTAAATACTCGCCATATTTAATATAAATATTGTTTATTTTATTTACTGTAAAACGCAACCGCTAAATTTCGAGATTACTACTTTTTATTTTCATATCGAAACAGATTCCAGTGTTTACGACGCCAAAAAAGCTTGCCCGCACAAAGACTTTTTTATCTTGAGTTTTGTGGCAAATTTCGTATTCTAAATGCTGCGATTCTTCGTTGAAAGAATAAATATTTTTTTCGAGCGGGAGAAGGAATATGCTCTACATCGGGTGCAAAATCACGCGTGTCCGAATGCGAATGAAGACCGTCGACAATCATAAATTTTACAAAAATTTAACAGTATGTCGGTGATTTATCGAACGTAAAAAAGGGTAGTTTAAACACACCGTGCCATCCGAGTTTAATGTCAAGTTCTTGGAATAAATTTATCAAAGGTATCGTTTGTTGAATTTCATTCGGTTCGATAAATCCGTGACGTTCGTAAATAAACGGATCGGTGCTAAGTTCTTGTTGTTGTTGGCTAACGATACTCGCCATTTATATATAATAATCATTTTTATTTAATTTCGACGGTTAAAATAATCGGCATACCGTGATTATTTATGTCTCTACCGATCAAATCTTTAATTTGAAAACTCAATTCGTTTAAAGTGCCGGTTTTGAGATTTTTTCGTAGCGGATTAGAATATTCTATGAACGCGCTTTCTCCCAACGATTTATCTTGCGACGGAAAAACGTTTAAAATATTACAGGGGTTACCGTTAAACAAAATTTCGCTCGTAGAAATTTGGTCGCAATGAATGTATATTATTTTAAAAGGTTGTAAATCTTTTTTTTTCCGCGATGCTCTCCCATAGCTAGAAATTCATTTGCGTACCCGAGTAAATTAGCTAATCCCCTTGAAAATTTGATTCTTTTGTTTTGTTCGTTAATATTTATCGAGGATTCGCCGGATTTTTCATCGACGACGAACATGGCCCAAGGTGCGTTTTTTAAGACGACGTCGATAATTTCTTTTATATTATAAAGTCCGGGCTCGATCAACACGATATTTTCATCTTGTTTTTGTCCGCTTACTATCGTACGAAACCATATTTTTTTGCGTACGTTATAGTAACCGATCCAAAGGTTGATACTCTTTAACGAAATGGTGAGTTTACCGTCGCGATTATCGATTAAATGATTTAATTTGGTCGACTCTCTAAAACTTTTTATTTCGATCGTATGATACATTTTTATATTTAAAATTTATAATTTATATTTGTATTATAATAAAATGTCGATTCCACAAGCATTTCAGAGCAATTTATCGAAACGGTATCCGCAATCTGGAAATTTTACGGCAGAGACAAAGTTTACTTCTCGAGATTTGACGAATATAGATATTTACATCAACGAAAATGAGTTTTTTAAGGTAGAACTCTCTAATCCATTCGTAAAATACAAGTTGCCTCACGTCAATAACAGCGTGATATTAAACGAATGGAAATACTATCCTAACAATTTTTATCAGAATCAAATGAATTTTGTAACGTGGTGTAGTACGACGGGGTGCGGTGTGAGTTATAAACATTTACTTCATTCAAACAAGATGATTAGTAGTTTTTTTTTAATTTCACGTCTATTATCAAATTAGACGATTGCTCAAAGAAATGAGTTGCCCCGAATCTTCAAACGCAATTTGGGACGCTTTTGAAAATAATATAGACATTAGCGCGTATAATAAAATATGTAAAGAATTTTACGTTTCGTCCGTTTCTAGTTGGAAACAACGAGTCGACGAGTACTCGTGGGGTTTAGGTACGGCTTATTATTTTGATAATAATGCCGATGTATGGACTCCCGTACCCGGTAAAAACTTTAATGATACTCGTATTAAACACGGTGTATATGAAAAAGATCTGCCGATGATGAATTTTTATGACACTGCACAAGATGAAAAAACCATGCCCAATTGGCACAAAAGCATTAAACAAAATCGATTTTATTTTCAAGTTGGTTATATCGAACAATCTCCTCAAACTGAATTGGCTTGGGCTAAATTTATACTCGAGTCTGAATTAGCGCAGGGTTTTACGAATAGTGGTACAGAACGAATCAACGACTCTATAAGAACGTACGTTTACGCGATATATTGGGTGCTCAAGCTCAAGCTAAAAGCAGAAATCTTACGCCAGGTACCGGTTTAGATGCAAAAAAAAATTTTTTAAACATTCTCGATGCTTCGATCGATTCTCCGGTCGATTTACACCATTCTACTAATAGGTATCAGGATTCTCTAACACACGCTCGATCGCAATTAAACTTTGTCATCGGAGAAAATTTATACATGATGCCGAGCGACATGAATTTGCGTATAGCTAAGCACGTGGGATACAACAACAATATTAAAATCGCGACGTCTGATTTATCATTCGGATCGAATCAAGACATAAATTCGACACCCGCTCCACCATCATCATCCGATACATCATCATCATCATCTGATACGTCGTCACCACCATCTATAGATACTCAACCACCGGTAAGCGATGATATAGAGCAAAGCGATAATTTTATAGAACTCGGATCGCCACTCGTTGCCAATCAGCCATCTTTACCGACGATAGCGACTACATCAACCGCGCCTTTGGTAGATACTCAACAGACAAATAACGATATAACGCAAAACACGCCTACGACATCATCATCATCTTTTTTGACCCGAGACGCTACTCATCAAGATGAAAAAAATGCTTTAATTTTTGGTTTTGCAATTATTACTGGATTAGGCGTTCTTATTTACGAGTTGATAACGCGACGCTAGCGATGAGTTTGTATATAAGTTAAAATTAAAACTCCGATTCCTGTCAAGGCTAGCCATAGGTGTTCCGCCGTCCATCCGACTACTTTTGAAATTGTAGTAAATAACCATTTTAATACCGATCCAATAATACCGGGTAGAGAAGCCGCGACTGATAATCCGAGTTTCTTTAGCAGATTCGCTAGATTTTTAAAAGTTTTTTGTATCCATTCTTTTACACCACCGCTACTTGGTTCAGGTGTTGGTTCAGGTGTAGGTTCGGGTGTAGGTTCGGGTTTAGGTTCAGGTTCAGGTGTAGGTTTGGGTAAAGCTGAATTTACAGCATTTACGATTGATTCAACGATGAAACCGATAACAGCACTAAACGCTATTAATACACTGACGTCCGTGACACCATATTTTTTAAATATTATAGTTTTAATTCTTTCGCGCAACGACACGTTGCTTATTTTTCAATACACCAACCGATTCTCGGATTTTATCTATTTCACCACGAGCATTTTGCGTATTATCTTTTAACGATTCTAATATCGCTTGTTTTTCATCTTTTTTCCAGCTGTTTACGCAGCTCTGCGGTTTCATCTTCATCTTCATCGTCTCGATCTCGAGCGTTTACGTATGTTTTTCAAGATCGGAGATTTCTTGGTCGATTTTTTAAATTTTACCCAAAATTAAATCACGATTACCTAACGTTGTTTGTAAAGCTTTATCAAGACCTATCAGTTCTTTAAATTTATATTTAATTCCATTCGCTTTCAACAATTCATCTACGTGTTTATATATTTCTTCTTTACTTGGTGAAACTTGTGTTCCTTTATCTTCTTGATCAATAGAAACTTGAGTTGCTACTTCTTTATGAATACCAGAAAGAATTTCAGCATAGGTTTTCTCTACACCCATTGCGGATTGCGAGAACTGTTGTGGTTCACTGTCTTCAGGAATTGGTTTATCGATAATACTAAGTTGTTCTTGTAATTTCTTACTTTTTTCGTAGGGTAATAAATTTGTTTTTCTTTCTTGGGTACTTTTTTATATTTAATGCTTCATTAACAAATTCAGTTCCTTTATATCCTTTCTCCCTCGCTCTTTGTTCTATTCTATTTAAGATTACAAATTCATATTCATTGCCTATACGCGTTAAATTTACATCATCGTAATAAAAAACCTTCAACAAATCTTTTATTATTATAATCGGTTTTATTTTTAAAAGTTATTTTTTCATTAAGTTTTCTCGCCTCGTCATTACTAATAAAATGAAAATTTTCACTATGACTTATTATATCATCACGTTTATAGTCTTTAACATAAAACTCGCGAAATTCGTGAATCATATCGTTAATTAATCTTGCTGATGTATTAGAAGTAATTTCTCCTCTTTCTATTCGTTCTAAATTTTATCTTTCTAATTTTTTTCGGCTTTCTTCTTGTAATTGTTGAAAAATATCGTTGTTGAAATCTGTTTCTTCGGCATAGGGGTCCCAGTCATAATCATCTTGATGTTCTATCGGTGGATTAAAATCATCCATTTCGATCCCTCCCTCAGCCATTTACAATTACTTTTTATCTTTTTAAATAATTTATAACTCGCGTAGCCTACTACCGTCATTGCTAAAACGATGAATAAAATTTCTCCGGTTTTTTGATCTTCGCTAGGAACGTAAAAATCTTCTAGTTTAGGTTCGTCGTATAAATTTTCTGGTAAATCAAATTGACTTCCGGTGACGATATTCCATCATCGCTTCATCAATGTCGTTAAAAGTTTTTTTAGCGTTCGATTCTTTTACGACTCGTTCGTTTAAATAATCTAAATATTTCTCACGATCTTCAGACCATTCATCTCTCGCTTTAGTAAGTTGTTCTATCGCTAAATTGTGTCTCTTTGTTTCGGCTTCTTTGTCCCCACCCAAAAGAGAAAATAAATAATTTCCACCTCCAAAACCCACCGCGTTTGCTACGGCACCTCCGATCATCATAGCTATCGACACCATTTTTATAATTTATTATTTATTTGTTTTAAATAAAAATAAAATAAAATAATGTTACGTAGTAAATATGAGTCAAGCGTACGGAGACAAACTAAATCCATACAGAAAATTGAGAGAACCGTTAGGTATAAAAGGATTGCGTCAAAAAGTCGTCATTACAAACAATCCGAGCACAATCAGCGAAAATCAACTGTTGACGGTTCGTTTTCCAAATTTAGGAGAAAACGACGTCACCGTTCCGGGTACGGCTAGATTGGCTTTTAACATTGATCTCGAATCTGCAAACGACGATACAAGAACGATCGTATATAATGTAGGCAGAGCCATCGTAAAAAATATCGTCATTAAAATGGAGGGAAATGAAGTGTTTAGTTTAGACGATGCGGACGTGTTCAATTGTTTCAAAGACGAGTGGTTGACGAAAGAGCAACTCGAAAATCTAGCGTACCAAGGAATCGAATCTACTAACGTGACTAAATTAAGAGTAAATGCCAGCGACGGTGTTGCGACGCACAACGGAGGAAAAGACAATGCCGTCGCGGATACTCTAAAAAATAGATATTACATTCCGCTCGATTTTGAATTATTGACCGATCATCAACCGTTTTATCAATCCGGGATCGGGGATCGGCTGACCTACGAACTCGAGTTTAATAAATTTTCTAAAGTTAGGCCTATTAAAAGCTTGGACGATAATGCTAAATACATCATAAGCGGAATTTCTTTAGAATACGAAGTCGTTAATATGCCGCATCTCGCGCAAACGATTAAAAATCAATACATCAACAAGTTGGCAATATTGTACGATAGAGTCTTGAGACAGAGCGTGAGACCGTTAAACAAACGCGAAACAACGTGGAATATAAATCTTAATACGCCGGCAAAAAGCATGAAAGGAATATTGTTTTTATTCAAAGAGCCCGACGTAAAAGAAACATGGAAATTTTATAATCCAAAAAACGAAAAAGTTTCGATTACTATCGAAGGAGTTCCCAATCAACTCTACGCGCAAGGGATGCGCAGGTATCAACACTGGGAAGAAATTCAAAAATATTTCGGAGATTCGAAAAAAGAACACGCCATGCAAGTAACCATAGCTTTAAATGTATCCTACATTAAACTCCCTGATTATTTACTAGATAGATACGGTTTGTTTTTAGATATGAGAAGCAGCGACGACAACAAAATTAACGGAAGCGGAAGACGAATAGAAAACTTATCCGAAGGAATTACCATTCAACTCGAAAAAGAGGCGGAAGACGCTGGGCAATTATTTTGCTACACTTATATCATCATGGACGCGCAACTCAATATCGAAAACGGACGATTTCATTCCGCGATATATTAACATGTTGACTATTATTAAAAAACCATGTTACCGAAATATCCACACGCCGCGTTAATTTGTGGACAGACCGGATGCGGAAAAATAGAATTTGTTTTAAATTTATTACAAAAAGAATATCGTAAATATTTTGAATATATCGTCATATTATGCCCGACCGTCGCGGTAAATCTCGCTTATCAAAATAGAAAATGGATTTGGAACGACGAGCGAGTGCACGTCGATGATCTGAGCGATTTATCGTTAAACAAAGCGACAGAAATTTATAGCGCCGTTTTCAAAGAAGACGAAACGTTGTTTATCGTCGACGACTGTAGCGCCAGTAAAGAATTACAGTATAGAAAATACGACGAGAATAATAAATGCATGATCAGCCAGTTGGCTTTTAGCGGAAGACACGTCAAAAATACAACAGCGTGTTGAAAGGTTTTAGAGAGCAACTAAAGTGGGTGTGTATATTTTATTGTAAAGATAGAGACTCGTTCGAAAATTCTCTTCGAGAAAATGACGTCATACCGACTAAAGAGTTGAGAATACAAATGCACGAAAAATTAAAACGAGTCAAACATAGTAAGTTAATTTTAAAAACTGATCAACCGACTGATTACGCAATACTCGACTAGGTCGTAATAGGTGACTTGACTAGGTCGTAGTAGGTGACTTGACTAGGTCGTAGTAGGTGACTTGACTAGGTCGTAGTAGGTAACAAGATTATATAATAAAATTTATAGATAAATATGCTCGTCGAATGTTTAGTTGGATTTTGCGTATTTACAAACTGTTTGATTCTCGGTGGAGTTGGATTTTTGATTCATAAATATTCATAAGTCGATAATGAAATTATAAAACCGTTAACAACAGTAAAACAAATTTTAAATAAAAAATATTTCGAGTATTCTATGAAATAATGGAAGAAGTTGAGAAAATTTTAAACGAGGAGCGAAACAAATTTTAAATAAATTAATTTCTCGCATTATATATAATAATGGAAGAAGTTGAGAAAATTGTAAACGAAGAACCAACAGCTCCTGTTGAAAATATCGTTTTACCGTCTAGTCAACGCATCGATCGTTTGTTAGCCGTCGTAGCCGGAGGAAACTCGAGAAAATATTTCGGTAAAGAGTATAGTATTACTAAAATTGAAGCTTTAAATTTAGTCGACCAAGATAAATTATACGTACGATACGAAGCGAGATTAGGTCGCGAAATGATATCTTCGTTAGGCTCGTCGATAATAATTCTTTACGCTAAAGCATTGGGATCGAGTTTAAAATTTGTCGATGTGATGGGATACGAGTTTACGATCGATGACGAAAATGAATTAATGACAGATTTAGATAAAGACCCGCTCATTTCGAGCGCTCTTTCTTACGGATTATGTGAAATATAATACTATAAGTATGGAATATTCTTAGCACCGATCGCAGCAACGCTAATTTCGGCAAAACATTTTAAAAAGAAAAGATTCTTGTCTAAATTATAAAGACGATGGAGCAGCAAGCAGAGATGGAGAAGCAAGCAGAGACGAAAAAAGAGACGTCGGTAGTGACAAAAACACCGACTAAAATAAAAAAAATCCAAACCGAGTCGAGCTGGTAAAAGACTTGCGGAACTTAATAAAAAGAAAAAACTAAATTTTAAAAAGAAAGCAGTTGTCGAAGCAAACGTTATTAGCGTAGCTAGCGTAAAAAAGAAAACGATGATAAAACAAACACGCTGTACATCGGACTAGGTGTAATAGTTTTAGCAAGTTTTGTATATTATATTTTCTCTAACCAAAAAAAAACACCAAAACCCATAAAAACACCATCACCAAAAGTTTTAATCGAAAAAGAAGTTAATGTTTTTAAAATGGAATACAAAAAATAATTTAAAAATATTGTCTATACTATAAAATATGTCTACGATGATAGATACGAACGGAATCATCAATTCTGCTTATCACGGCGGTGTCGTAGGAATTATAACCGTTATTTATAGCACGGTCGCTATAAAAGTGTTAAAAATAAATCCACCCGATTTAGGAAAGCTAGATGTAAACGACGGTCTGAAACTGACGGCTACGGTCGGGTTGGCGCTAATGACGCAAGATTGGTTGGTTAAACAAGGATTAGCTAAAGGTATTACGAATTCTACCACTTAAAATATTTATAAAAATAATAAATGGATAAACGCACGAGAACAAAACTCGAAAACGCTTATTATAGTCCGAAAGGATACTGGAAGGGTCAAACAGCGATCGAAAAATTAGCACAAGAAACTAAAATTTCTAAAAGTATAACTCGACAGTGGTTAAAAAAGCAAGCGCTGTGGCAAATTTATCTTCCGTATCCTAAATACATTCCCAGACCGACCAGCTCGAACTCGATTCGAGAAAAAAAAAGTTTACAAGTACGCGTTAACAATCAGCGACGAAGCCAGCAGGTACAAAGAAGCCGAACCGTTAATCGACAAGACCGCCGCGCAAGTCGGTAACGCGTTTGAAAAAATTTACAAACGCAGTTTGCTAACTTGGCCGAAAATTCTCAAAGTCGATCCCGGTAAAGAATTTATGGCGAGCGTCAATGTTTTAATGAGTAAAAACAACGTCAAAATACAAAGAAGCGAGGCCGGAAACCATAGAGCGCAAGGTATAGTGGAACGATTCAACAAAACTTTAGCTGAAAGATTGTTTTCTCATCAATACGCGCAAGAAATAGCAACGAATGCGAGATCTAGAGAATGGGTAAAAAGATTACCGCTGGTCGTAAAAGCTCTAAACAACGAAGAAACCAGACTGAATTATTCATGAGTTTGTATAAATCTTTTCAAAATCCGACGTTGCTTTTTTTCTCAAATTCGTATTCAATTCAATGTACGATTTCATCCACGGCGATTGATCAAATTTTATAACGCGATGAATTTTCTTCAATTTCATACCTTGTTTTAAATAGAAGTGTAAAATACGATAATGAACTATGTAATTTTATTTGTCGCCTAAAGTTGCAACTAATTTGTTTTACCTTTGGAGCGGGGCTGTCACCCAATAGCTTTTGTTGATACGGTGACAGCCACTCTTTTGGTATATTTTATAATTCTGGTGCGAGTGGAAACTGTTGTGAGAATCGTGTAATTCTTTAGGATATTCTAAATCCACTTGTAAAAAGTAGCCTTCGCTTGATTCTGCTGAGATTGATTTTATATCGAGTAAATTAATTTCTTCTTCGCTTACCCATTCAAATCCCCCGGTCGGAAGGTATTGACTCATCGCCCAACCGTGTAAATTATTCGCGTCTAAATAAAAAATGTAAGTCGTAGGTTTCGATGGATCGTAACCGGGTAAATAGGGATTGTTTGATCTCGCGAATCTCTTGTTTCCTACGCACGATACACACCCTCTAATGCCATTTTCTATTAAAAAATGCTTGTCGCGATCCTTCAATAATTCTATAATTGTCTTTGAATGTTTAAACAAAGCGTCCCAACTCAAGCCGGGACCCGTATAATAATGAGCAGGATCCAAACCGTACTCTTTTAAGCAAGTGGTACGAAAATTTTCAAACACGTCAGCCAATAACAAAGTATCTGTGCGCACGTACAAATCGTGATAATCACCTAAATTTTTACATTGAAATTTAGACCAAACGTTCTTAGCGTGCTCGTATTGTTCATCCGTAATGTGTCCCAGGTTTAAATGACTATAAAAATCTTCTTTCGGAGGAAGATTCGTTTCTTCAAAACGTTTCATACTATCCATGTACTCGTAGGGATAAACACCTTTCTTTAAAAGTAGCATTAATTTTTCTAAATTTGTTTCAAACTTTTTAGTAATGTGAAAAGAATCTTCATCGCTCGATTTAACGAGCTTATCGAGCGGAGCTTGTAAAAATTGAGCGCTGTCTAAAAATCGCAGTCTTCCGATTGAACAAGATTTATAACTTTCCATGTCGTTTGGAATACATTTAAATTTTCCTTCGACTCGACTCGCGGCTTGCATGAGGAAATGAGAATCGTATCCTCGTAGATTATGAAAAAACACCGGAATATCAGTTTTTAAGGGGTCTATTCTCAGTTGCAAGTTACAATCATTATGCGCCGCGCCTCTATATTTTCCAATCACGTGACAATGATCGCGTACTTTCTTGTTATCTTTTCCAAAGAATCTTTTTTCACAAATCCAACACTTTTTAGCTTTTCTATAATTTTTTTTATCCTCTTGTGTCATAATAATTTCTTTAGGGATTTTTAATAATTTAATGATCTTATTTTTTTCTTTGATCACCGCATCTAAATAGTGTTTAACGACATCTTCTCCCCTATATGTCTCGGATGAAATTATTTCACCGTCGCTTCGAACGGCTACATACGAATAACCGCAAGGGATGTGTTCATCTTTTTGTTTCAGTATTGGTCGTACTCGCGCCGTTAGTGTTTGGAAGGATCGCTTCAAAATCCGAGTAAATAACGTGAGGAGCTTTCATCATGTTTTTAATGTTTTTAAATTCTTTCGTGTCGTGTTTACCCTTGGTAGGTATAACGAATATTACTTCTCTCTTACCAGCTACCTTGCAAATTTCTTTATGTTTATCTAACAACTTTTTGGATGAATAACCATGTAAACATCTCCTGCAAAAATGTATTTCACATTTATGTTTGTTTTGACTAGATAAAAAACTATTTAAATTCTTAATCCAAACGTAGTGTGATTTTATCCCCCTTTCTAAATAATAATAAATCAATTTCCTTTATAGTTTTATCGTCACTGGGTTGCTCGCTAATATGATGAGGTTCAAGTATTTTTGATTCTGAAACGTATCCTAAAACATTTATTGATAAATTGTTTTGTCTCTCTATTTGTTTGATTTGATCGATCTCAGTTGGAAAATCAATACCGTCAAAATTTAAACCATGATCTTTAGGATATTTAGATGTTCTATTCGGATTTTTTTTACAGGATAAATACAGGATAGAATCGCCCAGATGATACATTTAAAATCCTTTTTGTTTTTGACGTTGACGCATGCTAGTTTGTTTTTTAAGAATGGGTCCAACTCTATATGAGACCCACCTCGAAAAGGTTGATAACTCATCATTTTAATATCCATTGTCTCAATATGATCTATGATCCATCCAGAACCTTTCTCCGTATAATTTTGTATTTTATCTTTTATTATATCATAAGCGAGTATTAATTTATCTTCAATCTCACTCGAATGGTTTATTATTAAATATTCGTGATTAAAAGGAAAATTTCCTTCATCGATCCCACCACCTATTTTATCTTTATAAAAATCAAGCATCATAATTATCTGAAACTTTATACTTCCAAATTCTTGCAAGCCTAAAATTAACTTTTCTATTACTTTTAATTTTACAGCATTCAAAAATACAATTTCGTCTCTCTCCGTGCTGTGACCGTGTGGTACGGTTATTCTATTGATGATGTATTTGCTCCTTCTAATGTTCCTTCCATTGTTGATGTATCCGGATTTGAAAAAAATCAAATCTCAACTCTTCTTCTTCTCCGTGAGCTCTTTTAATCGCGTTAATGTAGTCTTTTTTTAAGTGCTCTCCTCTTCTTCTTCTTCCACCTCCGTGTGGTGTAAAAGAATATTATTTCTTCTTATATACTCTCTAAGTTGAGCTAATTTAAATTTATACAACGGTATTACTTTTTAAAATAATTTCTGTAACTTTTTACCGCGTTATACCAAGACCGTTTGTTTATTTTATTTGTTCTATCATCTCGCAATAAATTTAGTCTTTTATTACCACCAAATTTTTTTAATTCCGCTAATGTCCACTTTGATAAATACTTTGTCGTCATCTCGTCTTTAATATAATACTACATAAAACTAAATCGTTTTTTCGCAATTTTATTTTCAAATTTCAATATCTTTTTTTTCTAAATTTTTTTGTAACCTTTTTTTTTTTTTTTTTTAAACCAAAAAACACCCTACCACAACCCCAAAACATATATTCATGTGACATCATCAAATACCTCTCTTCAATCATGTCACATGATATTTTAAAAAGTGTGCTGAAATCCCCTAAATTCAATCTACTCCATCTTTATTGTCTCTATTGACAAAACAGGGAACCCACCAAAGAAGTCCTATCGGTCATTTGTTAGACACAGTTACAGGAATCCAGAGACTGCAAGTTTATGTTCCCTTCTGTTCAATTTTCTTTGTTCCTTCGAGCACTTGGGTATCTACTTAGCTGGTTTCTCGTGTGCTTTAATAATATGATGTTAAAAAAGTTGCAACCTCTTCTATATAATTATTCCCATATTACCGATTCCCAGGTTTAGCATTGTAACACAGGACGTTATCCCTGGTCAGCAAACACAGCATGCATAGGTTTAAATGACTTGTGACTAGCTCTCAGAACAAAGGTATTTACAACATAAGGAGGCTGTCATTAGCCTAGATAACTCAGTTGGTTGAGCACTGGTACCGTGTAATCCGGAGAACGTTGGTTCAAATCCCGCTGAAGCAAATGTTCCTTGTTCACTTCAACAATTGATTATTTATGTACCCTTTTCGCTGGTTTACAAGTCCGCTGGTACTATATCGTGGATTTCATAGTGGATTTTCAATGGGTCTTTGTCGGGAACCAGTGCAGGGCGGGAAATTTCAAAAATCGAAGAAGCGGGGTCTAATTTTTTCGGTCAAATTGCAACAAAATTATAAAGAGAAAAACATGACCACAACAATAAATTGTTACCTGAACACAACATAAACAAGGTTCGATAGTCAATTTAATGTGAGAGTTCTCGTTGTAGTCCATCTTTAAAGCTGGATCGTACTCGGGGAATATTGTTTTAAACTATATATTCCATTATATATATACAGGGATGTAAAAGTCCGCTACGTGGCTTCATACAAAGTGGAATTAAGACAAGTAGATGAATCCTTTTAATGTGCCTTTTGCATGCTCCACGAGAATTTATATTTGTTTAATTGGAAAGCAGAAGAATGATGCAAGGCATGACTGATCGCCCTTACTAAGAAAGATTTGCATCATCTTTAATTCGGTTTCAAGCGCACAGCGCGTTCTAGATCAAGTTGGCAAAATGGCAGTTGGATTAAAATTCATCCATGTAGTGTCTGTGTTATTGTTAACAGTAACATGCTCTTGTACTGTCGCTACAAATGTAAATGTGGCCATCTTTTTGTCTAGAATCTATCCAGTTGGGAATTTATTTGAAGATGTGCGCATTCTCCCAGCTGTTGAGATTGCCCAAGAGACCATCTCGCAACGCGTGGTGAGCGGCGAGTATGCCAACTTCAGTCTGCAGTTGGTTCATTCACAAAGAGGTTGCAGCGTGACTGTACAATCCGCTGTAGGTATTGCCGCTAGACTGTACTTTAACGATGATGTAGTGGCCTATTTTGGACCGGCCTGCAGCAACAGTTTTCTGGGTGTAGCCGACTTTGCTGCATCAAAAAATTTACCGATTTTCTCAGGAACTGTTTTGTCCCGTGTATTCGAATACAAAGACAGGTACCCCACGCTTACTCAAACTGCTTACAAATGAGAGAACTATTCAAACTCTATGTTTTGTTGGAAAAGGGTCAATCATTTATTGCATGCTCAGAGATTCTTGCTACGACCGCCTTAGAAAAAAAGAACACGATAGTTCACAAATTCCTCCTGAATATGGGACCTGCGCCGCACGACTCGGCCAAGAAACTGTTACAGCAAAGCGTAGGCTTGGATGCTCTACAAGAAGCCAGGAACAGCCTTTTCCAGTGTGCGACCACCAAGTACAGGGAAAAGCAACATGGCGACGAGCAATCTGGCACGCAAGGTACATGTGATCAATTGATATTGAAATCGAGAAGATCAATCGAAGCTGTGATTGATGACATCTTTGAATTATATTCATACCTAAACGATGAACGGCCAAAGTTCCCAAAGGCGTGTTTGTCATCATCGAAGCTAAAATCATCCAATAATGAATGTCCCCTTGTTCAAGATCCTCAAGGAATAGAAGAGACAACAAACGGAAGATCGACTACCAAAAACAATGGTGACGCTTTTGTCCCCATCGACAGTCCCAAACGC
Source organism: Zoroaster sp. YZ-2022 (assembly GCA_029582265.1). Lineage (NCBI taxonomy): Eukaryota > Metazoa > Echinodermata > Asteroidea > Forcipulatida > Zoroasteridae > Zoroaster > Zoroaster sp. YZ-2022. The sequence continues at coordinate 18,367,049 of CM055827.1, forward strand.
TGCAAATTCTCAAATGGAAGACTTAAAAGATTCCATCCAAGATCTGAGAAATGAAATATCGTCCTTAAAAACCCTTTTCGTCGAAAGTATAGATTATAGAGCACAAGTTCAGGTTCTAGAAAATGACCGAAATGATCTTCAGGCCACCATTGATTTGCTCATGTATGGAGAAGCCAAGCAACAGTGCCGTTGTCATATAGCAACACAACCCACTGCTGTCTCTAAGACTTTCAACAAAAGCAGTAAATCACCCCAACTAAGCCATTCATTGTCGGTTACTAAGGATAAAAGACAATCGCAAACGTCTTCACCAAGTATTTCCCCGCTACAATCTACGCCACCCGAATCCTTTGTTCACCTCACAAATCGATTTTCGGTGTTAACTGACCATGAACAATCAGACCAGCAAGAACCATCTGCTGAGGAAGTGATTGATCACTACTTCAATGAATTGATTCAAAATAGAGAAACTCCGGCAAAACTCTCAGAACAGATTAAACAATATAGAACAGATCAAAAATCAAAATATGAGTCCCATGCCGACGTTTTATTGATCGGAGACTCCATGATAAAGAAGATAAAGGGGCCCCGTTTAAGCAAAACTAAGAAAGTAATTTGCTACTCCTACCCTGGTGCCAAGGTAGAGGACATCGTTAGCAAGAAACAGAACTTAGTACTAGATCATACTCCAAATGAAATCATCCTACATGTAGGGACAAACAATACCAAAGATGAAACAAACTCCCTGATCGATAAAATCCAGCGTGTTGGAAGACAAATGCAGACTAACTCGCAAGCAAAAATCAAAATCTCCTCAATCATCCACCGAAGAGAGGAAAACTGTGGAAGACGAGCCGAAGTTAGCTTCATCAATACTGGCCTGAGAAAAGTAGCTGAGCATTCTGGTTGGGGATTTATCGATAACGATAATATTACTACCGCTCATCTTGCGAGTGATGGTGTCCATCTTAAGCAAAACGGCATTGTATCCTTTGCCAAGAACATCATCAAGCATCTTCACATTCCATCATCTATTCCCAGAAATGTGGAAAAGATAAACAGCGTTAACCAGCGAAGTTATGCCAGTGCCCTAGTCCACGGAAAATGAGGTCACTGATTCATTTCTCCAAGTTGTTGAGAATAATTTCCTCTTTCAACATGTGGAGGAAGCCACCAGAATCACCTCTACCACTAGTAACATTTTAGATCTTGTCTTTACCACCAATCCTAATGTTGTATCTGATGTTCATATTATTCCTGGCATTAGCGATCACGATGCCATTGTTTTTACAACCCATTCTTGTGCTAAAAAGCAAAAGCGCAATGCGAGGAAAATCTATCAGTTTTCTCTAGCTGATTTTGAGCAATTTCGTGCTGACCTATACGCTGCTCCATTGAGCGACACAATCGATAGCAGCAATATCGAGAAATCTTGGTATTTATGGAAGAAAATGGTTTTGAGTATCGCGGATATGAACATTCCTCAAAAACAGCCTAGCTGTAAACACCAATTACCATGGATGAATAGTGAAATCAGAGGTTTGATGAGGAAAGGCAATAGATTATTCAAGCGTGCCAAAGTAAGTAATAGTATCGCGCATTGGGAAAAATACCGTTTTTTGAGACGTGAGGTAAAACATAGGCTGCATAAAAGCCACGCCGAGTATGTAACGTGCATAACTGCTAATGTCAAGCAAAATCCCCAAAAGTTTTGGAATTATGTAAAAGCTTGTAAGAATGTGACTACTAGGGCTGAGTGTCTCAAAAGAAATGGTAATATTATTACAGATGATAAAGAGAAAACGGAGATACTAAATAACCAATTTAATTCCGTCTTTAGAACAGAAGTCCCTGTTAGAATTCCTACAACGGAGAGATATGATATTCCTGTGATGAGCGAAATAAATTGTAGTGTCTATGAAGTCTGTAAACTATTGAAAAACATCGATGTGAATAAGGCACAAGGACCCGATGGCATTGCTCCTAAAATTCTAAAAGAAGGTGCTGAGCCACTCGCCCCATCTCTCTGCATGTTATTTAATCTTTCCTTATCCACCGGCGAAGTTCCCGAAGACTGGCGTAAGGCAAATGTCTGTCCAGTGTTTAAAAAGGGTAAAAAGGATGACCCTTCAAACTACAGACCTATTTCCCTTACATCAGTCACAAGCAAACTACTTGAAAGAATCGTCTCCAATCACCTCACCAAACATTTGAATAACAATAACCTCTTTAATGATAATCAACATGGTTTTAGAAAGAAACGCTCCTGTGAGACTCAACTACTTGACGCAATCCATGATTGGAGTAGCACCTTAGAATCTGGCTCTAGCGTTCATATTGCTTTCCTTGATTTTTCCAAGGCTTTCGATACCGTTTCACATATTCTCCTTCATGAGAAACTAAAAAGTTTGTGCCTTGGTGATCGTAACCTGAAATGGATTATGAATTTTCTCAAAGCTAGAACGCAGAGAGTCATTCTTAATGGTGAATTTTCCAACTGGAGTGTCGTCAAATCAGGTGTCCCCCAGGGGACAATCCTTGGTCCTATTCTTTTTAATTGTTTTATTAATGATATAACTAAGGATGTGCAATCTACTATTAGATTATATGCCGATGATTGCATTGTTTATCGGCCAATTAAGTCTATAGAAGACTGTAATGTTCTCCAGGATGATTTAAAAGTTTTAGGCGATTGGTCTAAAATGTGGTTGCTTGACTTTAACATCGCCAAGTGCAAAATTATGAAGATGACGAAAAAACGCAATCCCATTGATTACGTATATTTTCTACAGGGCCAGAAACTGCAGGAGACAGATCGTGAAAAATACTTGGGAGTGATGATAAACAAGCAATTAAACTGGAATGACCAGTGTAATGAAGTGTACAATAAGTGCAATAAAATGTTAGGTTTTATTAGAAGGTCCTTTACAAACTGCTCTGGCCAAATAAAAACACGGCTCTACGAATCACTAATTCGGCCGAAACATGACTTTTGTAGCGTGGCCTGGGACCCTTATAGGAGTTCCCACTGTGCCATGCTTGAGCGCGTTCAAAAACGTTGTGCCAGAATGGTTTGTAGGAATTGGGTATCTGGATACAATGGGCCGGATAAATAAAAGTTAGCAATTGCTTATCTAGTAAAAGCTCAAGCAATAGCAATTGCTGAACAAGTAAAAGCTCAAGGTTAAGCAATTGCTTAAAAATGTATAAATAACCTTCTTCTTTGACTAGCACCTGTTGCTTGGGTGGGTTAGCAATTGCTTATGGGTATAACAATGATGGGAGGTCAGTTCCGATTAGCCTAGTGGTTGTATATGAGGCATGTGTTAGCAACATGGATGCTGCCGAAGAATTGGGGAGTGGTACAAATAGTGAGCAATCTTTGAACGAACTGTTCGTTAGTATAATCAAAGAGTACCCTGTTCTAATCGAGAAAAGTCAGTTGCCGGGGTAAAAGACATGAAGGCAAATGCACTTAAAAAAGCACAAATGTCAATTGCTACCAACACAGGTAAAGCCATGGATGAGAAGCAAATTTTGAAAAAGATAGCAAACATGAAAAGTCAACTGAAGAAGAAAACAGATGGAATGCAAACAGGAAATAGGAAGATTGTTTTGGTTCCATGGGAACAAGATCTGTACAACATCTTCAAAGGGATGAAAACCGACTATTACGAAGATGCCATGCGCCATTTCTGCTGGTTTCAAACCAAGTACTTCGACTGCTGCTAGCCACTCCAAATTTTCAAAATTGAACCGAAATAATTTCCGGTATCTGGTAGATTGACTTCATCACGATTTATTCTTTCATTGTACACCTTTTCATGTTCCCTTACATGCATAAACTCGGCCATGATGGCAGGAGTAATGCAACATACAAGTGTTAGCAAATGCGTAAGCTCCTCATTTAGTATCTTGTAAAAATATTAGCAAGTGCTACAAGTCATTAGTAAAAGGTATGGTTTATTTATATGCTTCCAAGCAAGTGCTAATCTCTCTAGTAATTGCTTAAAAATCATAGCAATTGCTTTTGCTAACTACTGGAAGCAATTACTTGCAAGTAATTGCTCACTTTTATTAATGAAGATTTAAGAAAATGACTAGTAAAAGCAATTGCTACTTTTTATTTATCCGGCCCAATGTCTTACTACAACAGTTAGGATGGACGTCCCTAGAAAATAGACGTAAGTACCTGAGACTTGTTATGGCCTATAAAATAATGAACAATTATATTGATGCCAGTAGCCTTTGTAAATTCAGTCTTCTAAATAGAATTTCCCGTAATGACCATGCTTTTAAAGTTCAGGTTCCCTTTGCTAAAACAGACTATTTTATGAATTCATATTTTGTTCGTACTACTAATGATTGGAACGCCACTCCGGGCGATATTATTCAAAGTGCCTCTTTAAGTATCTTTAAGTCTTCACTTATGGATTATTTTTTAACTTAGCCCATACAGGTTCCTAATTTATCTACATTAATATTACACTTGTTGTTTAATTTTTAATGTTTAATGAATAATTTTTAAGTTTAATATTTTTATTGCACTACTTGATTTTCGTAATGTTTGCAATTACATGTAATATCCTATTGACTGCGTTTCTCTAGTTTTGCTAATTTTTTTTCTATTTTTGACTTGATTTTGCTTGTGCTTGTTTAGTTTTGTGTGTTGTTTAGCATTTTATATTCTACACATGTATTTTATAATCTTAAAATTTTTACCTGGTTTTAATATTTTTAGCGATTGTGAATTTTTATATGGGTTATGAAACCTTTTTTCACAACTCGCGACAGAAATGTCGAAGTAAATAAAGAAGACGTTATCGAATACAATCTACGTATTACTGGCATAAAATGGTACACCATTCAGATGGCTTTTGATGAGAATGATTTTGCGACTCCTGTAAAAGAAGCTTCGTTGAATGGTCGAGGTAAGTAAATTAACGACATATCTCTAAAACTTTGTAAATGAGGTGTATGATGACATATCCTAAAATTGTTGGTGACATTTTTATATTAAGAAGAAAATCACAGTCGTCTTGAATGTTAATTATTATAAATATTCTCCAAAACAGTTAAGAAAGATAATCTGATCTGATGGAACGCGATCACACTTGCATGGATGACACACAAGAGCTGGTCTTTTGAAGATAATACTGGGTAGCGTGTATGCGCGTTGGGCTCTTGCAATCTACGCGCAACACGCGGCCTAGCTGGAATCAGAGTGACGATACTTATTTCGAGTCACACTGACTCGCACACTTCGTGAGTGTTTCGTATGGATATCTCCAAAATCAGAAATTGGATCGTAAAAACATGAACAAACTTAGTTTCTTTTTGCTCAGTGCTTTCGAGTGTCTGTGAAAAAACTACAGGCGACTCGGGCGCGATTCGAACGCACGACCTCCTGCTTACTAGTGCAGACGTCTTAACCTCTCGACCACCGAGCTTGCCCGATGACGATTGGCTGGCTATAATCCTATATAGCAGCGGGTGCCGCGATATTTATAGTTTAGATTGGTGAAATTCTTGCGTCGGGAGATAAACAATTGATTTAAATTTTGCCCTACACCGACGTGTGTATAGCACTGTATGCTCAGTGCTTTATCTCCCGACGCAAGAATTTCACCAATCTATATATATTGCGGAACCCGCTGCTATATAGGATTCTAGCCGGCCAATCGTCACCGGGCAAGCTCGGTGGTCGAGAGGTTAAGACGTCTGCACTAGTAAGCAGGAGGTCGTGGCCAATCCCGCCCGAGTCGCCTGTGTAGTTTTTTTCACAGACACTCGGAAAGCACTGAGTATACAGTGCTATACACACGTCGGTGTAGGGCAAAATTAAATCAATTGTTTATCTCCCGACGCAAGAATTTCACCAATCTATATAGTTTCTTTAATTTAAAAATGCAATGTATACGTCTATGTGATTGAACGTGACGTCACATGGATTTGTATTACTATAAACACAATAAATGTTACATCACATTTGTGTGTGCAAACATTTTACTTTCCATCTTCTAATTGTCTCTATTGACAAAACAGGGAACCCGCCGTTGAAGTCCTATCGGTCATTTGTTAGACACAGTCACGGGAATCCAGAGACTGCAAGTTCATGTCCCCCTCTATTAAATTTTCTTTGTTCCTTCACTTTGATAATTATGTTATTAAAAGGGTTGTAACCTCTTCTATATAATTAATTATCCTCAGATTACCGATTCCCAGGTTTGTAACACAGAACGTTATGAGATTTGTTTTTGTACACTCGTCAATGTAATTCTTCAACATAAGTTCACAAAAGGAATGTTTCAAATGTAACAGGAAAGTGTTTCGTTTACATTATATGAGTATGTCTTCCATGAGTGAATTCTCAGTAAAAAGGAAAACAAATTCATTTTGGTCCAAAAAAGGTGTCATAAATAAACGGCAATAGCCCCCTCTTGTGTTGATCTTCTTTTGATCAGGATGCGTATACAGAAAATATAAATGATCACACATTTACATAAAATACAGGCGTAAAGTCGATGATGGTTTCAAATAAATATGCCTCCAAATATTGTGCTTGACTATATATGTATCACGTGCTATCGGTTTATTAAAATTAGTGAAATGATTCCCAACATTAATTTATGTCATCCTAAGTCAGACATTCCACGTTGGAATTAATAAGAGGAAGAATAAGCAGAACCATTTCACGTTATCGACACAATGATATAAGTTGAAACCTTCACTGGTTGGGTATTGCACATTACTATATCTTACAAATATGGATGCATTTACAGACATTTTATCACAAGTGTATAGGAATATACTGGCATTAAGACAAAACAATGTTGTGCTAAGTTTAATAGCCAACTGATAAAATGTTACGGAAAAAGATGTTTACTAAAATGGTACAAAATTAGTACGTCTCCCAACGGTGACCGCACCAAGTATGTCTTCTTGAACTATTTACATATTGATTAAAATATGAGGGGGTACAATGATAACCCACCTCCTTGCCTGGAGAATGGTCAACAACAAGTAGGTGAATTCCTTTTGATGTACTCAAATATAAAAGCTTCAAGGACAAAAACGATACTTCTGAATATCAGAAGACCGCTATGTATAAGATGATGGATCACTTTGAATGGTTTAAACCCTCCTAGAAAGTAGTGTTATTTCTGAATCGCGAGACTGATGTGAATACGCAGCTGTACGCTCATTAATTACAACCAAGTTTGTTAATAGTTTGATGAAATTCTTGTGTCGGATGATAAACAATTGATTTAATTTTGCCCTACACCGACGTGTGTATAGCACTGTATACTCAGTGCTTTCCGAGTGTCTGTGAAAAAACTACACAGGCGACTCGGGCGGGATTCGAGCCCACGACCTCCTGCTTACAAGTGCAGACGTTTTAACCTCGACCACTGAGCTTGCCCGATGTCGATTGGCTGGCTAGAATCCTATATAGCAGCGGGTCCAGTTTGATTTTAGATTTTAGATTTTTGTGTGTGAGTTGAATGTAAGTAAGTGTCTGTTCCTATAGACACAAAGCTAAGTTTCTGATTTAGTTGCACTATACACACAATTAACGATCGACCCGCTCAAACTCTCACACAGGATTCGCCGCCGTGGGCGCTGTGCACATCAACCCTGACTTGCAGTTACATAAACCGCCACAATTACGCTGCACCGAATCTCCAATGTCAACCAACACTGAATCGCGTGATAAACTGTATGAAACTATAATTATTGTACACGCTTCGAATAGGAAAAAAATATGCACGATTCTTGTAGTATTCCATCCTATCCTATTTAAAAAAAAAATAGTATCAGCTAGTTTTGGAACAAGATGCGCAGGTACCATTCATGTGTACAGATGCGTATAATTATGGTTTATTTGTAAATAAAAATGAAATTAATGAATTTTCCTTGCCTGGCAAACACTTTTATTATATTTGCGTGATTGTTGAAGCATTTGTATAACATCAAACACCAAGAAAACAAGTTTTGTTGTAAAAACAATGTGTTTATGACCCTATCCGACATCCAACATCAACCAATTTTTCTTTGCTCGCTTCCCGTAGCACTAACAGTGACCTTAACATCGCTGATCATGAATCACCACAGGGGTGCTCTAAGTGTAACCGCTCGAGATGCAAAACCTGTTTGTATCTCAAACCTGCTCAGAAGGTGAAAAGCCACAGTACTGGTCTCACCTACACAATCAGAACTAAATCCCAGTGTGACACACCCAATGTTATATATGTAATCTCATGTAAAAGATGTGGTATACAATATATAGGGGAGACAAAGACCAAATTGTGTCTCCGCTTTGCCAACCATGTTTCCTCTGTGAAAACTAAAAAAACCTACCCTGTGGCTATCCATTTTTAACAGCCCTAATCATAGCATTAATGATGTTGAACTCATTGTAATTGAAGCCTGCACTAGCAATGATACACATCGCAAATTTAGGGAGTCACACTGAATACATCAACTGAAAACACTTCAACCCTATGGCCTCAATATCAACACAGGTATCAAATAACCCAGCTACCTTTACCTATTTCCAGGCATTTGTTGTAACCTTTTATTTTTTCAGGATTTTGTCCTAACCTGTTCTATTTTCAGGTAGTTGTCTTAACCTGTTCCTTTTTCAGGTATTTGCTTTAACCTGTTTTTTCAGCTATTTGTTTTAACCTATTCTTTTTTCAGGTATTTGCTTTAACCTGTTCTCTTTTCAAGTATTTGTTTTAACCTGTTACTTTTCAGGTCTTTGTCCTAACCTGTTCTATTTTCAGGTATTTGCTTTAACCCTCTTTTCAGGTATTTGTTTCAACCTGTACTCCTTTCAGGTATCTGTTTTAACCTGTTCTCTTTTCAGGTATTTGTTTTAACCTTCGTTCTATATTCAGGTATTTGTTTTAACCTGTTACTTTTCAGGTCTCTGTCCTAACCTGTTCTATTTTCAGGTATTTGCTTTAACCTGTTGCTTTATCTTATCTTGTATACTTTTAAATTTTTTCCAACTGTCTCTCATAGGACTATTTAAATTGAGCTATTTACACCCACACACCAACTCCTCAATTTGTAAGGCTAAAAAAAAACTTTTTTATTGTCGTATCCCTTTGTGTATTGTCCTATGTTTATGCCAGCTTTACTAAAAGCTGCCACCTCTACCTATTGTGTGGCTCAATAATCCCTCCTTTACCCTAGCTTCACCATAAGCTGCCACATCTACTTATTGTGTGGCTCAATAATCCCCCTATTGGCTTCTTCTAGACTGATGCTTATCTTTAATTGGTCACTATTTTCCCGCCTTTTTTGGATCCCGCCCCATGATCCTTTGTTTTCCCTTTTCCCTATAAATGGATGAGTTTTTATGTTGTACTTTGTCAAAGCCTCTGATGAAGGTCCGGATTGGATCGAAAGCTAAGGCCACCCTCCCGATTTAATTTATATATATATATATATATATATAGTTGGATAAACAACTGATTTCATAAGTATATATGAAATATACTAATGAAATCAGTTGTTTATCCAACGACGCAAGACTTTCATAGATTAATGCAAGAAAATTTGTTCCGGTTTCAACCGGAACAAAAGGTCATGTCTGTGTACGAAATCATTTGTTCTGTTGATGGATTCATGAGATATGATTTTTTACATATTAAACTATGATTTAGTGTAATTCGATATCTGATGAAGTCATCGTGACGTCACAATGTTACAGAAAACTACATGTCAAGGTCTAAGTATGTGTTAAGCTTTAAGGTTCTGTAAACTTTGCAACTATGTTTTTTTTCTTTATGGAAATGAGTTTCTGAGAAGTGTACATGTACTTTTACATGAGTATGCATATAAATCCATGTTTACTGTTTCCAAGTGCGGGGCAAAATTATTCGAACAAACCGTTCGACCAAAACGTCTCTACTCTCTACTTTACATACATCATTGTTTGTAAGACCCCTCTAGTGGCAATTCAAAGTATAATTTAATGTCCGTCATAGAGACTTGACAACCTTGTATTCGATATGTACACTGTCAATGGCTCATTAAATAATCTCGTACTGAATAATTTGATTAGTGTCCAATTGCAAGCGTGTAGAGATATACATATTCATGCTGCAAACGATACATTGCAGGTAGACGACGTCACACTCACAAACGACCTGAATTTCTTTAATATTTTGCATTCTTTAGGTGCAATTCCTGGCTTGACCAGAATAACATGTATTAAAACATAATTGTTGAATTTCAAATAATTAAGCAATGTATTCTAGAAATATATCACCCTGTTGAACAATAGAAACATCCACGCGAATTTTTCATTAAAATATATGCGTATGTTTTCTTTGGTCTGAGATTGCATGTCAGGCGATGTTGCGGCAAGAAGATTCTTGATCTCAAGTTGAATAGTAACCTTGTGTTCCGATACGTATACTGTTTTTAGTTTGTTTTGTTATCGCAGAGGTTATGTGAAAGGTTTAACCAAAAGCCATGATAGATGAAAGATAAAGCAGTTGTGTGTCATCCGCATACATATGCAAATGTACACCGTGTTTTTGTACAATCGCAGAAATTGGAGAAGAGTAGATTGTGGGCCGAGTATATAACCTTGGGGAACACCAAAGCGTAGTAGAGTAGGTTTTGAAGTCGTTCCGTTGATATTGACAGACTGTGTTCTACTTTGTCAATACAATGAAATCCACTGGAGCGGATGACCCATGATTCTTAGAGAACGTAGTCGTGATATCATAATATCATGATCTATAGTGTCAATAATACCAGGATAACTCCTTGATGATTGTCAAGGAGTTCACCCGCAGTACATCATATTGTACCTTATTATTTGTACTTTATCATTGAATACCTTATTAATGAATAATATGTACATGTATATGGAGAAGCCCGTAGATTGCTAGAGAGTTTGAAATCATCTCACACCGCGTGGAGAGAGGCGAGAATCACAACTTAACTCTGTCGTGGGTATATGACCGCCCAAAAAGTAGGCGGTTCCTTGGCAGTTCTGCTGAATGCGAATTGGATAATAAAGTAACGTTTCTGACCCAGCCTCATAAACAAAACATTATGATGTTCTTCATAAAGAACATTTTCCTGAGATGCCTATGTATTGATTACAAAGGTGCGAAACCGGATCGAGATCATTGTTCTATTGACTTTAGTTAGGATGACGAACCTTATATCGAGTTCGCTCTCAATGAAGCTGCTTTGAGCTGCCGAAGTGAATCGAAACCAGACATGTAGTTAAGTACTTTTGCATGAGTACGAGTAGAGAAAAATATAGTTGTAGAGACAGTTGTAGTCGAGTATTTCATGAGTATGAGTACGAGTGGTTAAACATTTGCAGAAACCCACAGTTATAGTGCCAGGCTGCAATTCTTATACACTTAAATTACTATATATGTATGAATACTTAATAAAACAGAAAATCATGAAAATTAATTCCGATTTCAACGTTGAATTTACGTCTCCAGAAGACAAGACGTGTGCAGGGTTGAAGTCACGTGCATGACCATTTAAATAAACGTTGTTGTTCATGATAAAATTTAATTGGAAACAATGCATTGCATGCCTGGGGCGACAGATGGAGACATTTAATGTTTTATACGACAACTATGCGTCCCCTAATGGAGTACTGTTGTCACATTTGGGCTAGTTTCTGTGCGTATCACTTTATATTATTAGATATGGTTCAGAATCGTATCGATTGGTGATGAGCTGGGTTCATCGTTATAATCACTCTCACACCGTAGGTCTGTTGCCACCCTTAGTTTGTTACACAAATGTTATCATGGTAAATGTTCCACCGATCTATCCATCTTGGCTCCTATTGTTAGGGTGTTTGAACGTGAAACAGACCTGTACCTTTAAGGAAGTATTTAAGAATTACATTTGAATTGGAATGGTCACGCGACGAATTCTATGTAAAGAAAATAATAACAAATGAATTAAACTTTTAAAGTGAATGGAAATTATCAAGAACTAGGGCAGGTTCGAGGGGAGGAGAGGAAGGGTATCACGTGATCAGATGCTAAGTGCACCATACAGGTCATGCAAAAAATGTGTCAAAAGGCAAACCCTTGATTTGTAATGTATTTCACAGCGTCATTTGGGCGACAGGATGAGAACTGCAATACTCGCTATCACTGGCGAAGGTACGGTATCTTACACAGTTTGGTGTGCTTCTTCAAAGCCGTAATAGAACATGGGAGGTGTTACACCATTAATTGTTCAAGTGTTAATATCGGTCATATTTACGTTTTCGTGCCATACTGCAACCAACGTAAACGTCGCTGTCATTCTGTATAAAAGTACAAGTATATCTGCAGATATCCGTATATTACCAGCCCTTGAGATTGCTAGGGAAACCATCTCACAACGCGTGGAGAGTGGCGAGTATGCAAACTTCACTCTACAGTGGGTTTATTCACCAACGGGTTGCAGCCGTGGTAGAGTGGTTTACTCCGTAGGTACAGCTGCTGAATATTACTTTGAAGATGATGTGGTGGCATATTTTGGACCATCATGCAATAGAGACATGCAAAGCGTAGGCGACTTTGCTGCTGCGAGGAATATTCCAATATTCTCTGGTAGTGCTAGTGCACATGAATTGGATGATAAAGGCAAGTATCCGACCCTTACCAAGACTGTTTACCAACTAAGCACGATGGTGTCCTTCCTGAGGGAATTTTTCCAGCTTTATGGTTGGGATTCCTTTGTTTTGATTGGAAAAGGCACCCTCTTCAATCGTCCCCAAAACGCCATCGAAGAAGGTCTGCGTGAAGCCGGAATTAGATCATATCTGATTGACTTTGGACGGAATGATGAGCCTGATTACGAGGCTGCTCTAAATGAAGCTTTTAAGATCAGCCAAAGTAAGTATCGTTGTGTTAAACAAAAACGTTCTGATTTATGACTCAGTTAAAAACAAACAAACAAATCCACGGTTAAAGCAAAGTTTTGAATGGTGTCGTAAAAAAAGTCATGTTTTGATTTACAAATAACTTAATAATACACCATTACCAAGTTTCGTGGTGATCCGACGTTGTTGAAAATAATCAAAACATATTTGGTACATACACCACCAAATAAATTCATTTATTTTTAGTTTTCGCGACAGGATCTTACCAAGATTCAAAATAATTCAAAATTTATTTGAGGGCCACGTGAGTCCTGGTGACGTCATAACTACGCCATTGTTCGTCGATACAAATTGTCGACTACAGGACTTAAAGCTTAAACTCTATTAGATTTAATGTTGATTGCAAAAAGCCTATTAATAAGAATAATACTAAGAATAATACTAAGAATAAAAATAAGAATAAGAATAAGAATAAGAATAAGAATAAGAATAATGTGGACTTATATAGCGCACGTATCTACTAAACTGGTGCTCAAGGCACATTATATTATTGCTCATCCGGCTCATAAATCATTCCTGAAACCATCTCAGCTCCATGGGAGTATACAGCTCATTTGCTGACATTACAGCGCATATAGGGCTAATCAAACACAACAACCAACTCTGCCCTCACAGGTACCCCTGAGTGGAGAGAAGCAATTTATGGTAAAGTGTCTGGCTCAAGGACACAAGCACCATGGTCGCGGTTGGGATTCAAACCCACATTCTGACGACTCAGCCATCAGAACACAAATCCGATGCACTAAAGCGCTCGACCATGGCACTCCATACGTACAAAAACAATGGGATAAAGTGTAGACAGAGTGTCTGATATTAGAAAAATAAATAATTAAATAACAAAAACAAGAGCTGGTTCGGGCTGTTTTGCTGTCCCAGCTAATACTAAAAAATATGAACCTTGATCAGCATTAACACTCAAAATTTCTTCCCCTTGTAATTTCTCACTGATTTAAGGTTTAGAAGATATTGAAAGTAATTGAAGAAAAAGTCTTTGAAAGTGCATTCGATTGTAATAGTAGTTAGCTGCTGCATTTCCATTCGTGTGCAATCATATTCAACATTGCCTAATCGTTATAAAAGAGCCAATGCATGTTTTGGGGGGGATGAGATTGAATCCCTTGATCGCACGGAAAAAAAAGATCTTACATATGTATATAACCCGACACTGACGTAATGACAGGAGGGGGTGGAGGGTCATAGAAATTCATTAATAGAAATTCATAAATACCCAAGATTTAGTTTAGACAATCTGATTGGACAAAACGTAATGGATGGTAAAGACATGGCTAAAGACCGGCTGGCTATTTTTATGCAGCATACTTCGTCAATGGCTTAGAAAATGGCATAGAAATCATTTTTTAAAGGTTCTTCAGTAATTAATTCACCGTCAAACTCGAGTGACATGGTAGTCTAGTCGTTATAACGCTCACTTTGCAAATAGAAAGTACCGAATTCAAAACTAGGTTATTCAACATTTTCATAAAACAATTTTTATATACAACTACAAAATTATTTCAGAAGCAAAGCCTTTCTATAATAGTAATTAACGGTTGTGGAGGTTTTTTAAGGAAAATAAAGTCAAACATTTATTTTAGTATACAAATGCATATAGTTGACCAAGTGTACTGCAGAAAGAAAACAAAAAGAAATCGCGACTGGCTGTTTAGCTGGCGTGCGACGTCCAGCACGCATTTGAACCAATCAGAGTGACGAATATTGTTTTGCATCACGCTGCCTGATGTTCTTTGAAAGTGTTTCGTTTGTTTTACTTTTTTAAATCGAAATCGACACGGGCATTTATGACCCGTGGCCACACCCAAAACTGGTCATTAACCTGCAGTGACGACTGCGCGACAAACTGCAGTAACGACCTCGCGACAAACGTCTATTACGTTAATAATACGGAACTTTGTAATAATCCTTATACTCTGAATATTTTTTTGTTTGTTTCACAAATATTGAGGAAGGTTGTCCCCTGTCCATTTCGTAATTTGAAATGTGAAATTCAACTATACATCAAACTTTGAAATATACAGCCTGAAATCGCGCGTTCATGGGTGGATCCTCTTGATAACATGACTATTTTACACTCCTCTAACAGGTTACACTCAGCTATCCCGGAGCCCCCTTTTATTGCTTTCCGTCGCCCCCGCAACATCGGCGATATTGGTTCGGGCTAGGCTCCCGAGCACCTACAGTACTGGCCTCACCTACACGATCAAAACCAAATTCAAGTGTAACACACCCAATGTTGTATAATTTATGTAGTCTCATGTAAAAGATGTGGTATACAATATGTAGGAGAGACAAAGACCAAATTGTGTCTCCGTTTTGCCAACCATGTCTCCTCTGTGAAAACCACTTAAACAGCCCTAACCATAGTATTAACCATTGCAATTTAAGCTAGCACACACATCGCAAACTTAGGGAGTCACACTGGATACATCAACTCCACACACTTCAACTCTATGGTCTTAACATCAACACAGGTATTTTTACTTATATCATTTCTATAGGTTTTCTCGGTCAATTCTCGGTCAACAAAACAGCCAATTTAAACACCACGTTATACTGTTTCGCGCGAAATTGATGCTGCTCAAAATAATAATTCAATTTTGTTTTATGAGTAGGCAATAGTACTTTTGCGTCATGCAATTTAAACAAAATAAACATCCAATTTAACAATCCACTCGAACAGTATTCAATTTCGCAGGAGCTTTTCGCAGCGCGTATTTGGTCATTCAAATTCATTATTGGGCAGCATTTGTGAAATTTATGCAACTTCATTGACACTTTGTTAAACTTCGTTTATCTTTAGTTTCCTTTAGATTTTCAAAGGTATAAAAAAATTTCACTAATGAATGAATGGACAATAAGAAACCAGGATAAAAATGAT
This sequence comes from Zoroaster sp. YZ-2022, assembly GCA_029582265.1. Lineage (NCBI taxonomy): Eukaryota > Metazoa > Echinodermata > Asteroidea > Forcipulatida > Zoroasteridae > Zoroaster > Zoroaster sp. YZ-2022. The sequence goes on from CM055827.1 coordinate 18,382,882, forward strand.
AAAGACACACTCAAACAATAAAAACAGGCTATAATGAAACAGTCCAATATAACATAAATGTTTCAAAAACGCATTACAGAAATAGGCCCAAGTTAGAAAACCAATAAAGATTCTAATCAGAGAATGAACAAAACAAAGTAAGACCGATCGATTAGCCCTATATAAAGTGTACGAGAAACGCACATGAATTAAACAATCAAAATTAATTGTGAATTAAAGTATTAACATACATGTATGAAACGTTTTCTGTTGTCTTTTTTGCATTTGTTTCTTTGTTTTTTTATTCTCATTTTGCGAAAGTGATTGCCGTTATACAAAAATGAAAGTAACATTTTAGTGAAAATCTCCAGTCGAACCAACTCTGCTAAATTGGATGAATAATGTGCATTACTAAAAACAACGACGTATATGCTAAACTGAATATAATGCCACATGAATTCGCATGCCTGAAAATGAAATTGAATAATTGAATGCTTAATTCGAAACACAGTAACAAGTAGAGAGGCAAAGTCGCTTTAATATGAACGTATGAAGGGGAAATTGGCCGCTTATTTGTCGAAATTGACTGCCTTGATATCTGAATTTTTTACCTTTATATTACCTTATCTTGTATGTCATTATTTCTTTCCTATCTGTTCTCTATTGCCACTTTTCTCTTTTAGGACAACTATAATCCAGCTAATTACCCCCACTCCTATTGGCTTTGCCAGATTGGTGCCTAGTTTTAATTGGCTATTATTTCCCCTCTTTTGTTGGATACCTCCCCATGATCATTTGCTTTCCTTTTTCCCTATAAATTGATGTTTTTTTTAATGTTTGTACTCTGTCTATGTCCACCCTCCAGATTGGATGTATGTATGTGTGGCCCTGTCGTGTGGCTCACTAATTCCTCCTTTGTTTACTTCCCATACCGGTACTCCTATTGGATTCACCAGATTGGTGCCTATTTTTAATTGGCTACTATTTTCCCGCTTTTTTGGGATTCCTCCCCATGATCATTAGACTTTTTGACATTTCAATGAGAAACTTTATTTCATTTACAAATTTAAAAACAAAGTCAAAATATACAATAAAAGAATAGTGAATCATATGATTATCAAAACACAAAATTAAAGAACATTTAACAATATGGGAAAACAGTAATACATTTTTAAGTTAACAGAGAATGGCAAATATTAGGTACATGTTATTGAAAACAATAAACAGTACACATTTTGAATGTAGAGATACACATCTACAATAACAATTAATATCACGAATAATTAAACCGATAAGTATATAGTTCCTCAGAAAAAGAGAAAGTTCAAAGAAATGAGAAAAGAAAAAAAGAGAGAAAGGGGTTCCAGTGCGGAGGGTGCGGCAACACGTTTTTTGGCGTGAGCCGAACCCACCGTGGTTCCCCTGAGGTGGGGAAGTCACTGGCGTTACTGATGTGGGCCTTATATCCCACTCCAGTGGCTTCCAAAGATAAGAGTTAGAAAAGAAGAAAAGAGACGAAATCAGAAAGGAGGAGCAAAATAAGTAAAAACGGGTTTAAATCAGCCATGTCAGCTTGTCATTAATGATGGTGAACATTGTGTTATTTATATTCCATTTTTTAAGAAATTCACCATCATTATTGACAAGCTTAAAATAGTTGTATTCAAAGATTATTTTGTTTTTGATACGGTGTATCAAAATTAAGAGGGGATCAACGAAATTAGACGTTCGGTAAAGATTGTAAATGACAAATTTGCAAGTGACGATAAGGTAGTTTGACAGGCGCACCGCCTCTCTATTGCGGCCCCTAACACATGGGATCAAGGCCCAGTAGAGGTCAAAGTTCAGATGAAGAGACGGTAGAAGACGATTGAGCAGCGTGTGGGAAGATTTAGGGCGGGTTGTACTGCAGGGCACATGATGAAGAGATGTTGGATCGATCCCCTCCCTCCGCACCATCCGCAGAAAGAAGAGATGTCCGAATTGAGATGATGAAGAACTGGAAGTGAGGGCAGATAGTTGTGAAGAAGTTTAAACTGCATGTCACCTTCCTTTTTGGAGATGGGTAGTACATAGATCTGTTTCCATTGAATGTGAGAAGAAGTGTCGAGAAAACTATTGCTGTGCCAGTGTGTCGTTACGGCTTCGAAAAGAGAGTTAGTTACGTTGTTGAAGATGGCGTAGAGAGCTTTAGATGGTGCGGAGAGTCCGTCTTTAATGGATGGCAAGTTAAAGACGACGGGAGAGTTCGGGGAAAGAGAGACAGCTTGAAGTTGAGAAACGGGAAGACGACATCCATCTAGTTCGAAGAAGTCAGGAAAAAGTTCATGTAGGCGAAGTTGAAAGCGTTGAAGATCTTGCTGGAGAAGACGAAGGGAGGGAGGGCGAAGTCCTCGAAAAGAAGTTTGAAGCGTGCGGGGATCAATCCAATGGCCGGTGCTAAAGTCGAGTAGGTGACGGACGAGTTTGACTCCGCACGCCGTGAGCCGCACGGGAGGGGGCACCTGGTCACCAGCAGGAGTGCTAAACATAAGGCTATTAATGGACAAGTTAATTACGTGGTCAATAGAATTCGGTTGTGTAACAATTTTCACTTCAGACACCGTCCAAGCACGCATGATTTCACTATAGAAAAAGGGAAGACTGGTGTAAAATTTGGGATTGGTCTTGAGTTGAAATAGTTGAAAATCAAGACCGAGTCTACCATACTGTCGGAGATAGTGACCGACTAGAAAATAGGCCGGATGAGAAAAAAAAATTGAGAAAACGTTGGATGATGGTAAATCTGTAAGTGAGGATGCGTGCTTGGATGCACACTAGGCCTAGTCCTCCTTTGTCAGATTTTTCATACAAAGTTTATTTTTTAAGGTAGTGCCGTTTGTTTGACCAGACGAAGTTGACAAGCATGTTCTGGAGTTCACTTAGGATATTTTCCGGAGGGGAGAAAACAGCGAGGCAGTGGAACATTTTTAAAGCAGCCAGCTGATGCGCTATAATAATTTTGCCTTTAAATGAGAGAGAGGTCGAGATTAGGGTCCAAGAGGAAAGAGTTTTGTTGAGTTTTTCTTTGCATTTTGTCCAGTTTTGTTTAACGTAAGTATTGGTGTTTCCGAGGAAAGGGAGACTCTCGCTATTCCAGGCGAAATTGAGCGGCTTGTCGTTCCATCCGGTCCACGAGCCAGCCCAAAGCCACTGGGATTTTTGAGTATTTAAACGTGCAGCAGATGTTCGGCCGAAGAGGCTGTACGCCTCTTCGACCTCACTGAAACCCGATTCTGAGGTGACAAATACGGACACGTCGTCTGCATACGCCGAGACCGCGCACGAAAAATCCGTGCCTGGGATGTGAAATTCATGATTGATTTTTTTTTCTTAGATTGCTTAGAAGAGGTTCTATGGCGATAGAATAAAGTAGGCCCGAAAGCGGACATCCCTGACGTATCCCTTCTCAAAGAGAAAAGGTGCAGTCAGGGAACCGTTCACTTTTACAAAACTCTCGGCGTCACCATATATAATTTGTAAGTAAGAAATGAAACGCGAACCAAAGCCCATGGCTCTCACAGTATTAAAAAGATAGCCGTGATCAACGTTGTCGAAGGCTTTCTTCTGATCAAGGCTGACCACGGCCAGAGGGCTGTCATTAGAATTAGAAAAATGAATAATATCTCGAATAAGATTAATATTATCGTGGATCGAGCGTCCAGGAACGCAATAACTGTGATCTTCATTGATGACGCTGTCAATGCATTGTTTCAGCCTGTTGGCAAGCAACTTGCCAAAGATTTTACAGTCCGTGTTAAGGACAGAGACTGGTCGCCAATTAGCGATATCTGCCAGGTCCCCTTTCTTAGGAAGAAGTGTTATGACAGCTCTGTGGAGGGAGCGAGGTAAAGAGCCATTTTCTAAGGATGATTGAAGGACAGATAGGAAGTCGTTTTTCAAAATGTGCCAGAAGGAAAGAAAACAAATCAGAGGTGAGGCCGTCGAGGCCTGGTGTTTGGTTTTTGCCAAGTTGCTTAACCGCGAGGTCTAGTTCTTCCTGAGACAGAGGACGATCGAGGTCCTCCGAGTCAGAAGGTTCAGGTTTGTTTAGGTTATTAAATAATTCATCGAGGGTGCTCTCATCAGTGGGGACTCGGCTATACAATGTTTTGTAAAAATGGTGAATATGCGTTTTGATTTCCGAGGGTTCTTCGGAAGTCAGTCCAGATTCGAGACGAATTTGAGAGATGTTTTTGGAATGAGAAATAGATTTTTCGAGGTTAAAGAAGTAAGTGTTTGAAGCGAGTCCTGACGAGAGCACCCTGAGCTTCGATTTTAAGTAGATAATTTAAATGTTGTCTTTGTTCAGCCAGAGCATCTCTGGTCTTTTGATTTAGGTCTGGCGCAGACTGAATTTCGTCGATTTTTTAAATTAATTTCAAGAAAGGCTTTACGCTTTTCTTGGACTTTTTTGGAGCCATACATTTCAAGCGTGTAGAGATATGCATATTCATGCTGCAAACGATACATTGCAGGTAGACGACGTCACACTCACAAACGACCTGAATTTCTTTAATATTTTGCATTCTTTAGGTGCAATTCCTGGCTTGACCAGAATAACATGTATTAAAACATAATTGTTGAATTTCCAATTGAGATCAATTGTTAGCATAATTAATTAAGCAATGTATTCTAGAAATATATCACCCTCTTGAAAAATGGGAGCATCCACTCGAATTTTTCATTAAAATGTAGTCCTATGCGTGTGTTTTCATTGGCCTGAGATGGCATGTCAGGCGATGTTGCGGCAAGAAGATTCTTGATCTCAAGTCGAAGAGTAACCTTGTGTTCCGACACGTATACTGTTTTTAGTTTGTTTTACGCAGATTTACCGATAACTCAAGTCTCATCACGTTCACAATGGTCATTGAGCCGTATTCTGTAGTTTTTAGTCAAGTAGTTTGTGGAATGTTATTGCTCTGTTGATCTAGTCTCCCGCATAGTGCAAACAAAAATCGTCTTTACACAAGACTAAGCATAACTAAGATTTCAGGATAGTCCGGGATTAGGCCTAATCCGCACGTATCAACATATCAATCAACTTCCAAAGACAATATTTCAGTTGAAGGCACAATGGAACGTGCACAAGACATCAGTGATATATTGTATAAAAGGTTTGAATACCTTACAAAAGCAATGACATGTTGGATAGGTTGTCATGTTCACACTTTCATGTTCACATTTCAAACGGCCAGTGGCGAGTACAATATAAAGAAAATAATATGGAAAGTGGAAGACAAATGTTGGTTAAACTGTCAATAATATGGTTAACACTTACGTGTTCTTGTGATGTGGTTGCAACCGATGTAAAAGTGGTTGTCTTTTTGTTCAGAAGTGAATCTATATATGGTGACACCCGTATATTACCAGCCTTTAAGATTGCCCGAGAGACCATCTCACACCGTGTGGAGATCGGCGAGTATGTTAATTTCACCCTGGATTGGTTGTATTCACCAGAGGGTTGCGGCCATGGGGTACAATACGCTGTAAGAGAAACAGCTCAGTTGTACTTCAGACAGGATGTAGTGGCGTATTTTGGACCTTCATGTAGCGCGAGCATGCAGAGCGTAGCAGACTTTGCTGCGATGAATATACCAGTCTTCTCGGCCTCATTCGGCAAGTCGAGCCTCAGTCGGCAAAATCGATCCTCAGTCGGCAAACAAGCCAACAGAAAAGGAAAAATGTTTTACCTTTATCAATTTTACACCAATGTTCATATAAACATTGTAAGTGGTGAGTATGTGCACACCGAAGCTGAACGATGACAAGGGATCAACTTAAGCTTAAAACAAGTAGAACATTCGGTATGCAAATCGCAAGCTTATTCACGTAAACTATATCGATGGACCAACGTTGTTTGAATTTTACAGAAGCATTCTGTTTGATAAAATCTCTAATGTGTCGATATATAAAGTTGACCATCCTTCGACTTTTGCATGGAGTGTATTAAATTATTTTGGAGATCTGTGTCCATTCAGTAAATCATCCCAAATATGCCCTCATTCAGATCAAATTATAGTACACAGCCAGGTCTCCTTTGTTGAGCCCACATTGAAGCTTTGATGAATTAACAAATTTGTCGGCTTTAATACACGTTACTTCACCTAAAAGCAGGCTATTATTTGATTTGTCTGAAGTAAAGTGGTTTTCATGTTACAAAGTGCATCGTCTAACATGAGCGCTCTACAAAGTTATGTTTCAGTTGAGTGTCGATGCAATTGTTCTATGAAAAACAAACACAAATAAAAAAATAAAAAAATAAAACTTCCTCAAACGTCTTATTATTGCCTCAATTTAAATTATCCATGCATTCTGAAAGTTAACCGGGACGCTTTTTAAAACATGCGTGCAATTTTAAACGAGTACTAGGAAGCTTACGGCCGGCCGTGCTAATCCACGCTTAGTTCTGCCGCAATAATCGCTCCAATGACTATGTTCTTGCTACGTCCTGGCTGTATCAACGTCTATCAGAACTGTCAATTTTCATCGAACAACATCTTCCTTGGCAGTTTAAAAAAAATTACAAATGCCATGAATAAACGCTGTATACATTTTTTATAAATTACAAATACAGCGCGTCATACATTTTTCAAACGTTTCCCAAAATGTCGCGAAATGGACATGTATGTATGTACGTGTACACGTACATGTATTGTACATGTACAATAATGTAACGGCACACCGTACTTTTTTTCCTGCCACTGATTTAGCACATTTAATTGATAAAATTGGAGAATGATAATGTTTTAAATTTGTTTTTAAGATTAACACAGTGACTGAAAATTACTGGCTCATTTATGCAGCAGCAACGGTAGTGGTAACGGACCTTATCTTGTGGAGTTGATATGTTGATCATGACGATACTGCCCTCTTTAATAATTTATTTTATTTTATGAACAAACGTGAATAGGGTTTACCAACATGAAAGTTACCTTTTACCAAGATACATTAGAAATATTTTCCTTCATATCAAATAGTGTCAAATAAATATTTATAAAAATATTAATGGACACTTACATTGCACCGTTGGACGCTAATGGCGCAAACACATTATTACTCAAGTCATCAGGCCAGCTGTACGTGTAGTGCAACGAGCTAAATCAAACATAGAAAGCATTTCTTTAAACACCTGGATGAAGAGATGCAATTATAGTTAAGTGTATTGCTCAAGGACACGAGCAGCATGAGCGGCCTAAAGGCTGGTTCATACTTTACGTGAAAGCGAATGCGAAGAGAAATTCGTGACGTCGACAATGGTTCACGGCAAATATTCGCGGCGAAGGTTCGCAAAAGTTGAACACATTTCAACTTCCGCGAATCATTCGCCGCGAATTTGATGACGTAAAATTCGCTTCGCATTCGCTTTTGCGTCAAGTATGAACCGGCCTTAACTAGGATTCGAACCCACATTTTGACGACTCAGACACCAAAACTTTGTTCGGGTTATAAACGCAATTACCTCGTGATATTTTATTATTTAACTTTGTTTAAGATATTATAGACCTATAGATTGGTGAAATTCTTGCGTCGGGAGATAAACAATTGATTTAATTTTGCCCTACACCGACGTGTGTATAGCACTGTATGCTCAGTGCTTTCCGAGTGTCTGTGAAAAAACCACACAGGCGACTCGGGCGGGATTCGAACCCACGACCTCCTGCTTACTAGTGCAGACGACCTATCTGGACATCCTCATTTAAATCTAACACCATTTGTGGCGAACATCCTACGAACCTATAACCCACATTCTGCCTTGGTCCTGAAGCATCCCAGCAATCTCAAGGCCAATGGATAGCAGGAGAACTCGACAAAATTATTTTCCAAAATCACCAAAAGGCTCAGGCAACGCCATGACCTTGCATGGAACAGGATTACCAGCATCGCCCCCTAACAGCACGCTGACCACCCTCTTTCCTTTACAATATATCTGGGGAGTTTAGTAAAGTGATACGGAAATGCTTTTTTTTGGCATTTGTAGTACAAAATACGCATTTTTCTATCCCAGGGGAAATGTTTGTTCATAAAATAAAACAATCCTTCTTCTACATCTATGCCACCACTGGACACCGTCCGTTGGCAATTCTCGTCGCGTGAAAGCAATGTATTAAAAATGCACACAAAAAAAGAATCCAGTAAAAAGTTGCATTATACTCTCTTAAAGTTATATTTTGAAATTCCCTTTTAACGATTTGAACTGGTGACAATTCTCCAAACATTTGTCCCTTCAATCGGTTAAAGTTAAATTCAATCTAAAGCTTTTAGAGATTAGAGCGTTTGCCCTGTGCAGTAGTTCTCTTCAAACCACGTGCAATCGTTTTGGTGGAGAAGGCAGCAAGATGGTACAATTTAGAAAGTTTGTGCGAAGATTACTGGGCTTAGTAGGTGTTTTGCATCAAGTTAACTCAGGCACTTATTAGTCAGTATTTCATGACACAATGTGCAAAATTAACATCTTTTTAACAATATCGACATCTTTATTCAACATCTTGACTTTGAAAGTGAACCAGATGACGAAGCTGTGACGTAACTGCAAAAATATCTTAGTCTACTGGTTGAGTGTCTGCGTTAACTGTGGTGATGTAAAAGCTTGACACATCCGTTTGTAGGTTGGTGAAATTCTTGCGTCGGGAGATAAACAATTGATTAAATTTTGCCCTACACCGTTTGTCTTTATTGTTAAAGTGTCCATTGTATGTTTAACAATCAACTTTTTTATCAGTTATGCAACAAAGGTAGACTTAGCTGTGTTTTCGTTGAAAAGTACTAACTCTATATATTCAGAGAGCCGTATATTGCCAACCCTTCAGATTGCTAGGGAAACTATCAAATAACTTTCCTGATTTTGTATTGTTTTACCTTTCTTGAAAATAACAGTAGATCAGTAATCAATAGCCAGTAGATCAGGCAAAATCACATTTAGGGAAACTAAAACCATTCGATACTTCTCATGCTACAGTCACACTGTCACGAATTTTGATTGCGAATGCACAACGGATGTCCAGCGGATGGTCATCCGTAGTCATACGTAATGATACGTTGGGGATACTTAGTCATTCGTAGTAGAGTCTTAATCATACGTGGGCATCCGTTATAGTCCACGATGGCACAACGGAAGTTTCAAACGGTTCAAAACTATCGTTCTGGAATCGTGGAAAAAAATCCGTTGTATATCCTGTGTACATCCCTAGTCATACGTAGTGCATACGTAATGGTAATCGTGAGCAATCGCAGACATACGTGAACATCCTTTGTACAATCGTGGCAGAAATCACCACGGATGCACTAGGGATGCACACAGGAAGCATTACGTATGACTAGGAATGTACACAGGATACACAACGGATGCTCAACGGATACACTGCGAATGTTAAGATTACACTTCGGATGACCATGGGATGACCAAGAATGACAACGATTTATAACGATTGCAGTAAGATTACACAACGATCATAACGATTTCATAACGATTTATCACGATCTATCACGATTAATCACGATTTCACGAAAATGGCTGTATTTATAGGCAATCGTCACGTGATCGGCTACATCCGTTGAACAATCGCTGTGCAATCGTTGGGCAATCGTTGGGCAATCGTTAACCAATCGCTTTACATCTGTGTATAATCGTGGTCATATGTTGTGAATCCTTAGTAACATCGGAGTCAATCGCTGTGTATACGTGATTATCCGTGGGTAATCGTTACGCATACCTAGTAAATACTTTGTATATACTTTGTATATACTACAATTGCTATAATATGAGTACGGTAACTCTTATAGCAATCGTTGTATAATCGGGGTCATACGTTGTGGAACCTTAGTGGAGTCTTTGTGTAATCGTGTAGAAGTAAAAGTTCCACGGATGTAGACGTATGGCAACGGATGAAATCTATTGTTTTAATCGTGGTCATACGTGGGCAATCGTAACGCCAGATCGTGACAGTGTGACTGTAGCTTCACTCAGAGCGGGAAATCACATGGCATAGCGTGGGGAGTGCTGAATATGCTAACCGTACTCAGCAGTGGGTTTCTCACCAATGGGTTGCAGCTGGCCGAGTTACAAGCCACCGAATAAGAAGCTGCTCTATAAGTCTGAATTTGTCTACTCGTATTGAATTGATTTTGAATTGAAAGTTGTGTTTCTTTGTCATGGTCAGAATATCATGTATACATAACTTATATCTGACATAAATTTCATGAATGCATATTATGTAGCTTTTACACTTTTCTTATTCAAAATGACATGGGAGTTGTCAATATTACTTGGGATTGTTTTTCGTCGTTTTTTGCTTTTATATAAATTAAGTTTATAGGGCCAGCTACTTGAAAATAACGTTAGACAACAATGCTTTACCCTTTGTAAACACACGGGGACCAAGTTCCTGCACAGAGCCTGAACTTTTTATATATCCAGGTCCCTGTTCATGTTCTCCAAGTGCCCGTCTCCGATTGCGCCAGCTACATACCTCATTGTATATTAGGTGTTGTACTGATTAATATTGCATACACGAAGTTGCATAAAATGCAAGATTTTGTACCGAACAAGTAGACTATAGAGAGATCCAATCTGTTTATATTGACGATATTAAAGAAACGCAGTGTATTTGAGGCGATTTAAGCTTGAAATGTATGATATGAATGCAAATTGCATTGAATATGTTTGAATAGATCTCGGTGTTTTTGTGTGTATTTACGGGGGAAAACCTCGCTACCCTTGAATTTGTTTTTACATGTTGTGTGTAACATTGCCTTTCTCTCTTTGAATGAGAAACATTGGATAGTTATAGGGTGCTTTTCTACGGTAAAGATATATGTGATTATACTGTGGCGGTTATCCTTTAATTGATTTTGTTTATATTAATATTTGGTTTTTACAAATCTGATAGGCCAAATATTTGTTGTCTACAAAATATTCAACATGTATTTGTCACAACTTGCTCACCTTATGGTCTCTCATATTAGGCACTTTTTTTCCTGGGTAATCAATACAAAGAACAAAGCCAGAAAGACTCCACTTTTGTCATCTACTTAATTTTGAGTGATTGACTATGAGTAACTTGATTTTTTGGAAGAACCAGTAACTGGTGTGCATTGTATGTTTGAAGTCATATTAAGCTACCAAGAGTTACGTAAATAGACTGATCCATTAAGCTCCGACGATTACGCGTCCAAAAAAGTCCGACATGTTAAAATAGCTGTAGTGCGTCGATGACAAACGTAAACAAGCGTCCATTATGTATGTACAGAGCGTGTGTGCGTCGCCAGCTCGACGAAGGACAGGCGAGGCCCACGTATTCTACCCACGTGTGCCGTTGCTAGGCAGTTACTACGGTGGGTTGGGCTTAATGGATTGGTCTATTTTATTAATTAATTGTAATGTTATATTGGTTTCCAGACAAACATAGACAAAAAAATATCAAATGCAAAATTGTGATGTGATCTGGGAAAACCCTTCACATGGGGAAATTTGTCATTTTTGTGTTATATACATCAAATTAACGAGGACACTGTGCTGTTTTCAAAACTGTTTTATTCATGATTCTAGGTTGTCTATAACTTGAGTTATACTCTGGGGAAGTTATAACTGTCGATGTCCTTAAAAAACAATGGCGGAAACGAAAAACAAAGACGGCTTTTTAATTATCTATCATCATATGTTTTTACATATAAAACGATGGAATTTTTATTTAATATTTTCAAGAATAATAATTAAGATATTAACAGTTAAAAAACTCAAATTGTCAACAAAATAATTGGGGGGACTATTTTGCCATTATCTTCAAAACAAGTTTGCCGACATCCGACGGGTTTTCCCAGATCGCATCACAATTGTGTTCATACAAATTAAGAGAAATGTTACTTGCTGGGCACTGGAATGATAATCCACTGGTCGCGTGTTCAAATCATTTTTTTTTATCATTAGGACCTACGGAAGCGTAGTACCGCCACATTAATAAAAAAAAAAATCTCGCTCTTATCGTGTACGTACACGATAACTATCGTGTACGTAGACGATAACTATCGTGTACGTACACGATAACTATCGTGTATGTACACGATAAGAGCGAGATTTTGTTTTATTCATGTGGAGGTACTACGCTTCCTTAAGGGCCTTATTTATGTTGCGACTTAATTGATCCCAGACATTTCGCTTTTGATGTTCAAAATGATTATAATGTGTATTAATAAAAACTCAACAATGGTTTCAGAGAGTGGAATTTGAGAATAAAAAACATCCAGCCGATGGGCGATAATTCTTCTTTTAAAAGATTCCAATATTATTTGAAAATTAACTTTGGATTTAAAAGAACTTTAGTCCAATATGTCAAATATTTAAACTATTTATACATATTTATGTTGCAGTCATTGTCATATGCGCTGACGGAAATGACGTACGTAAGATTATGATCAGCGCCTACAATCTGGGTATGGTGTCCGGTGATTACGTCTTCATAAGCTATCATCCCTTCAACAACACCAAAACCTTTGGAGATGACTCTTGGAATCAGGTAGGCACGAACCTGTATAAGTCAGACCATTAACAACAAAGGTAAAGACCTGAAATCACTATTACTGAACAAAACAGTTTTAATTAATTCAGTTTGCAATGTCGTTTTTATGGTATAATTTTAAGGTATAATTTCAAATCTCTATTTTCAAGAAATATATAATTTAACTTACCTGGAAAAGTTTCGTCACCATTTTGTGCAAATTTCTGAGGATGATTGATATTTGTACCAACCTACACAAAGTAAGTAATTCGGCAATTTTGTTTAATTTGGAAATTACCAATGTTGTACATTATCTTGTTATGTTTTTTTTTATTTAGGTTTATTTGAGTATCTTCTGGCCTAATACATAAATAGATTACCGAATGCTGCTTTCCAAGAAATCATACAGTCAACTTCTGATAACTATATATTATACTCCGATTCAAATGAAACAAGCAGACAGAACTTTATGATAAAACGCTACAGCCTTGAAACTGTTTTATTGCCAAAACATACAAAATTGTGCCGTATGCCGAAAAAATGGCTATCCAGTCACATACAAACACAATTGTGGCACACTTGACCCCTGCTATTATTGGGCTTATACCATGTCCAAAACAATTAATTAGCACACCTGGCTATACCTATGGGTAAACTTGACCCAACCATTATTGGGCTTATACCATGTCCAAAACAATTAATTAGCACACCTGGTTATACCTATGGGTAAACTTGACCCAACCATTATTGAGCTTATGCCATGCACAAAACAATTAATTAGCACACCTGGCTATACCTATGGGTAAACTTGACCTAACCATTATTGGGCTTATACCATGTCCAAAACAATTAATTAGCACACCTGGTTATACCTATGGGTAAACTTGACCCAAACATTATTGGGCTTACACCATGCACAAAACAATTAATTGGCACACTTGGCCATACGTGGCCATACCTGCTATATACACGTCGGTGTAGGGCAAAATTAAATCAATTGTTTATCACCCAAACGCAAGAATTTTATAAACCTATAAATATCGCGAAACCTGCTATAGAATTCTATCCGGCCAATCAACATCACACAAGCTCGGTGGTCGAGAGGGCAAAACGTCTGCACTAGTAAGCAGGAGGTCGGGGTTCGAATCCCGCCCGAGTACACTGTGATTTTTTTTCACAGACACCCGGGAGTATGCGGTGCAACACACGTCGGTGTTGGGCAAAATTAAATCAAAAATTCAGTTTTGTAGATATTTGAGGTGTATTCATTGTCGCCGACAAGTGTTGAAACGTCATAGTTTCGTAATTACGCTATTAATATACCCGGCGAATCACTTAGCTCAGCTGTTTCCCGTTTTCACGAAGTGACGGATCGCCATTCGTCGCTTTATACATTGGAATACATAACGATTGGCGGGTATTGTTGATTTTGCTTTTTCACGAAGTGACAATTTGCTTGACCTATATACGTTTAGCGTTTTCACGAAGTGACAAATATGTTTGAAAGTAATTTCCCATTAATTACAATCTCTATGATAAAGATACCGATATTTCGGTTGTAATTAAAGTTATTAGTAGGAAGCAAAATCTAAAATAATTAATGCTAAAAAGTCTTTGAAATTGCAATTTAAAAAACAGGCGATTCAAAGGTGATTATCTCAAAATAGCTGCAGCTGTGTGGGCTTATTCGTGAGAAAGTGTTTGCCGTACAAGCGTTCGAGTTCAAATTACAGGCCCGATCCATGAATTAATGGATTTATTATAGAAACAATTTTTAATTGTTATTTTTCTAAGGGCGACGAACATGACGAGAAACTGAAAATAGCATACCAAGCGCTGATGACGATCCGTCTGTTTGAGCCAACTACCGTGGAATACAATAGGTTCCAACAGGAGATGAACCGTCGCATGCTCCAATCATACAATTACACTCCTTCACCAGGAGACGAGGTTTGTACAATAGTTTTTTCTACATTAAAGCTGAGTGGGTTTCTGTGCACACTTTATTTGCTTAGAAACATCTAACGTTTATGATTATGAATACGAATGGTAAAGTTAGCATACTGGCAACACTGAACTGGTTAAAACCTTAATGACCTTTCATTGAATGTCATACCTGTTTATGCTTCAGGCAAACTTCTTTGCTACCTCTTTTCACGACGCCTTAATCCTGTATTCTCTGGCCATTAATGAGACGTTGCACGAGGGTGGTGATATCCGTGATGGGCTGGCTTTACGGAAGAAGATGTGGAACCGAACCTTCCAAGGTAATTCAAAACATTGCTATCTCGGCTTATTCATTTTTGCCCGCTGTTTTGTTTTGTTTTGTTTTGTTTTTTTCATAAGAAAACAAAAGTCATAATCATAATGGACACTTTATTGCGCTGATATTCGCAAATTGTGACGCTTATTGCGCACAGGCATTATTGCTCCTGGTAATAGCGACAATTTCAATCATTCTTACACCATCTCAGCCTATGCGGCTCTATTTGTAGCACGGCAATTAACATCAATTAAATCTCTGTCCTCGCAGGGCTCATTTACTACTGAGTAGAGAAGAGCAGTGATGGTTAAATGTCGTTACTCGTGAACAGCATCACCAGGATGCGAACCCCACATTCTGATATAGCTATAAGCACAAATCTAACGCACTTAAATAAAACAGCTAAATAAAACAGGGCAGTCCGCGTAATATCTTGAATATAATCATTGAGATAAATTCCCACTTTAGGTATTGCTGGTGAAGTTTCGATTGCAGAAAATGGTGACAGAGTTGCTGTGTATTCTCTGTGGGACATGACTGACCCTGAAAATGGTATATTTGAGGTAGGCAAATGATGATGTGCCGTATAAGCATTTTCTTTGTGCATTTGTACAAACTTAGGTTTCAACAAAATAATTAATAATCTCTATCCTCTGATGGATAATAGATAATCCCCGTGGACAATCACCATAATCCCCATCCCCTGATCCATATTCCACATTTAAAGGTATGTGTATGAAACCTAGACCAATGTTGTTGTGCTTTAAATTGTTTTAATTAAATCCACACACGATGGATCCATAATCATACTAGTTTCTTGAATCACAGCTTTACCTGAAATACGTTTTTCCTGATTAGTTATTCATGATGTTGATATTGTGGCAAAAACTGGGCACAATTTCAGTGCCCACTTTCTCAAAACCAAACATAACAAAAGCCTATAATACTCAGTGTACATCTTAGCCCCCTAGTGGTGAACAAGTTGGATACTGACTCTGCTTCTTGTACCCTGTTCCTTTGTGTTCCTTTCACACCTGACTATAAACTTCTGCCCACTCCTTTGTTAAGTTTGTTTGCTTTCCGTATACCGTTCATTTTGCCTTTGAGAAAGAACTTGCAAGATTTGAAACGTAAGGCCATTAACTAATATTTTGCTAATTCCAAAGTAACTGCATTTCTTGTTCATTCAGGTGGTTGCGGACTATTACGGAGTTACCAACACCATTAAGTTTTACAAGGAAATCAAATGGCATGGAACCAATGGTGAAGTGCCACGTGACTCTCCGTTTTGTGGATTTTACAATGAAAATCCTGACTGCCAACCAGAAGGTAAATCATACCCGAAACGACCAATCAACATACAACATTTTGAACAAGTTTACAAAATTAATAACTGCCCAAAAAACAAGTAATCCAAATAATTTGAGACCTATATTTTTGTATGTGTGTTGCAGAGAATAACACCATTTTGCTGGTGTCTACAATAGTAGCTGCTTGTGTGGTGACCATTTCAGCTTGTGCAATGCTTATTGTATACAGGTAAACTACGTATGAATAAATGAAGTAAGAAAGATTTTACGCAACTATCTTTGCCCAACATCTGACCTACGGCACATAGATTGTCCATTCAATTTCCACGTGGACCCTGAAGTGAAAGCATGTTTTCCCTTGACCACAATATCAGAAAATGCCTTCTTCAAAGTAGGGTGTATTAAGTTGCCCCGTCAACTTAAATACAAAATAATGAATTGGTAACGTTTCTAACATTGTGTTTGATTGTAACCATTCCAGTGGTATTATTAAACGATCTTGTCACTGATTATACAATTTTACGGTCCAACATTTAAACTGACATTAAAATATGTTTTGTTCACCTGCAGGAAGATCAAACTTAATTCGGAACTGATGAACATGTCTTGGAAAATCCGCTACGAAGACTTGTTGTTTAACCATATTACCAAATCGATCGCATCTTCAATGCGTTCTATGTCCATCGTAAGTCAGTATTACTGAGTTACTGTGCATTAGTTTAAACTATCCATGAGCCATTTTAGTAGTGATAATGACGAGGTCTACAGTATAGGACAACTCCTTACTAAATAGTATATCAAATTAAGATGCTGTGCATCATGAAAAGTGAAATTTAGGAGACAATGGTTAATTGGAAAAACTGTTGCAAAACACACGATAGGTAAGTGTGTCATAGTAACTATTGATATTGTCAAGTACAGAATTGCTTTCGCAATGGACATACTAATCGTGTTTTTTATTTCATAACACCTAAACAACAAATAACCATGAAATGTAAATAATTAACAATAACAATTGTTTTCAAATTGTTAAGCTATGATAGAGTCAGTGAATATTGTTATCTGATTTGTTATTGTAGAACGGCTCTTTGATGGACACAAACAATCAGCGACAGATATTCACCAAAGTTGCTCAACACGAGGTAAATAAAATAATATGTTGTTGTATGTAAGTTGTAGAACAAGTGTTAATCTTAAAACGCCTTTCTGATAAGACGTTTTGATGTTTATTTTCCAAAACTAAAATGTGGTGTAGTGTTTATTTGTTTATAAGAAAACAAGTTTGTACACTGATGAATTCAGACAAAAAAACACTTTTTAAAGGGGGATACTACTTTATGAATACCAAAACACGATTATTAAAAACAAAAGGTAAACACACAGACGGGATCATCATAACCAAAGTTATTTTATGAAGTGTAATTGGAAGGAAAATACAGGTACTTTAAATTTTGTATTGGGCGATAACGCAATCGAAATTGCTGAAATTATTTTTAGTTGTTCAGTTGTAATCAATTAGCTATAATGAGACAATACAGCGTCAGCATTCGCTTAGTGGTTAGTCATTTCTTGTAAACGATAGTTGGCCCATAATTTAGAAAAGCATCACATAATTATTTGTATTCTTGCCTAAAGAGTCACGAGGTCCATAATATAATCATGTCCATGGTGTTTTCCAACTTATACTGTTGGCTTAGAATTACCCGACCAATCATTTTATCTGGGTTATAGTGTTACCAGATCTATAATGTAATTCAGCCTATAAAAACAAATCATGCAACAAATTTCATCTGGCCACTTAATTTTGACCGACCTGTAAGTTAATCCGGCTCATGATGTAATCCATCTCACAGTTTAATTTGCATCGTATCAAGCATCGTTAGACATTTTGTATTGTCTTGCTTTCTGATTACATTAGGTTAAATATTTTCTTTAAACATATATCGTCGCGTTGGCCAATCAAAGACTGCACAACGCCCTCGTGAAAGCTGAAGATTTAAATGAAGACCCATCATTTTATTAATTTGTATTTTTAATTACCGGTAACTGTCACGAATTGTCGACGGATTATTTTCTTTCAATGTCTCAAAAAAAAGCAACCCCAGAAAAATAGCAATTCAACATTTAAATCTATTTTGTTTGCAATCGTCAAATCGGCCCAAACACGTGCGATATATCTTTAATGATTATGATAATTTTGGCTTATAGCCTAGTATTAGTTAACGGTTTACGGTCGTGATTGTTTTAAAGTTTTGCTATAATATTTTACAGGGTGTTAAAACACACCAGTTGTAACAACTATTACATATCATGATTTCCAATTTAACACACGTTTAGAAGTGCGGTGAAACGTTTCCTTGACCACCCCTGTCTCCATATTTATATTTAGACATCGATTCTATCAGTCACATTCGATGTTATCTTGATGTATCCTTTCTCTATGATCTGTTTATTCAGGGTCGGCTGGTGGCTCTCAAGCCGATGAGTGATACTAAACTTGACTTGACGAGGAGCGTGCTGTTAGAGTTCCGTAATGTATGTACCATTGATGTACTTGAGGATAACAGTTCGCCGCGCGTCTTTTTTTTTTATCTTTTTTTTTACAGATAGACATGGTAATTTAATCACACCTCCCCAAATCCAAGGCCTCTTCCCTTGGCCTCTTCCAGTTTAAATATATCTGCCAGCACAGTTAGCACTGACCAAGTCAGTTGCACAATGTGAACGCACAATTCCAAAGCAGTTTAGTCTTGACCAGGGCTAGATATATGTGAGCGGCTCCACAAAAATGGGTATTATGGGACAAAATTTAAAAACATTTAGTTACATACATAGCTGAATTGGTTACATTATAAGCTTTAATTTGGTGTAGGTTTGAATCCTGTGGCATTTTGCATTCTGGAGATATACTGATTTTTGCATATTCATATTGTACAAATTAACGGAAGTGCCTTCAGAGATACAGCCCTTTAAACACAGCAAGTGGAAAAAGAAATGAGCTAAGAAGAAACTCTCTTGAATGCTCATAGCAACAGTTATGTTCCTTTTGAGCTCCTTTAGGAATGCTTGTGCAATATAAATTTGAATTATCAAGCATCTTGAAGTATTTTTTCAAATATTTTAGAACAGCCCTTTACGGGTAATAGCATAGCGTCCCTTAATACCCTTTTTCGCAGAGCGGGTCACATATCGTCAGCTTATCTATCCTCTCCGTTGATCGCTGTGTACATGCACATAGTGCACTGTTCGATACGATACACATGTTTTGTTTATTTTTGTTTTTGTTTTTTAGATGGGCATTGATAAGTATTTTACTTTTTGATTTGATTGACAGTTGCGTCGTCTTGAGAACGTCAACCTTGTCCGTTTCGTGGGTGTGTGTATCGACGGACCGGATGATATCAAACATATGATCATCACAGAGTATTGCCCTAAAGGAAGTCTGCAGGTAAAAATTGACCTCTTTAATATGGAATTCCATATCTGCCATTCTAAATGTCGCGCGTCGCCCGTCGCCCGTCGCCCGTCGCCCGTTGCGCTTCGCCTGTCGCCCGTCGCGCTTTGCCTTCAATATGATTGATTTTTTACTTTCACTTTCGTCACTATGCGCATAGGATGTATTCATACACTGTAAGAAATATTGGGCAAACACAGTTCATATGTTGCCCAACACTGGTCAACATATCAGCAGGTTACACAGTTGGTTTACCATTGCCCAATGTTAGATCATTTTTTCCCAAATATGTGAACAGTTGTGGTAAATACTGACCAATTCTGGGAGAAATAACCTTACCCAACCCCATGTTGCCCAACGTTTTTACAGTGTATGCACTTCCTGTGAGTTGTGTATGCCTGCCGCAGTAAATTGTCTTTCCCTTTCCCTCTTCCTCTGCCTATGTGCGTTTTTTAACGTCTTCACTCATGCTCATGGATCTCAAAACAATGTTATTTTAAAAACATACCTTAAATAAATGGGTCATTTTCCCCACAAGCACATATTAATTTTTTCTGAGTGGTTTTTAAGATGAACTTACATCCACCTAAAGGTGCAGCAGGCACTCAAATGTACACGAGCATCAACAAAAGGAAGTGCATATGAATATATCCGATGCGACGGGCAATGCGCGACAGGCGAAGATAGACGGGTGACGGGCGACGGCTGTGAGGGGACGCCCTCTATCAATGAATATTAAACATGTGGATTGCAATGTACGACCGCCTTGCACTAAAACTGACAATGCTTGTGTGTGCCAAATGCGAGCGCGATGTTCAACATGTCGCACACATGCCCAAATTAAAATGTAATATAGGCCTAGCTTAGGTCTAAGTTTATGTGACACGGAACAGTTCAACAGTGTGGTGCGGCCAGCAAAAACTTTCTCACACCAAGACGTATTGGCCCAAGACTACCCCCACTCCCTGACCCTCAATCCACGGCATAGCACTCCAAGAACAGCCTACGTGGGCAATTCCTAACGTTGTATTCTACAGCGCAATGTCTTGAAAAGAAGCTGTGCAAATAAGTAATTCTATTGTAAGTAATCTATCGTAAAGGATTACACCGTAGTGTTCGTAGTATTGTAATGTCCGTACTTGTTCAATCACGACCCTTGTTCAGCTAATCAACTGGATGTTTCATACGTTCATCTTGTTTTGAGTGTATCGTGGGTAACTTTTTATTCAAACACGTTAATATTTGGGATATTTTTGTATGTACGCAAAGCCAGTTTCTTTGACCTAATCGAAATATTGACCAATAAACTTACTCATAGGATATTCTGGAGAATGACGCTCTGAATTTAGATTGGGACTTCAAGAGTTCCCTCTTGATAGATGCCATTAAGGTAAGAATATCACTGTTTTATGGTTATTTCAGCAATGATGATTTGCACGACAATACTCGTTCAAATGACGTCAACTAATTCCATGGACTACATCCCCAAAATGCAGTTTTCAATTTGATATACATGTAGCTTTACTGCATAGGTTATGTTTTTGAAAATGGTGGATTGTGTGATTTATGAATTAGCTCAAAACTAAATTAATGGGATCATGGAATTCCATCTGCAGCAATACATAGGCCTAGCTTAGGTCTATCAATTATGATTGCAAGTGTTCTTGTCATGGACACATATTGCATGCTCGTTGTTAATGATAAACTATCACTGGCACGTGCACGATCTCAAAACCATCATATACGAGGGTATAAAGACATTTCCAAATCTTTTCTACGCAGGGATTGAGTTTTCTTCACCACAGTGAGCTCGGCGTTCATGGCAGAATGCGCTCATCCAACTGTGTGGTAGACAGCCGGTTTGTTGTCAAACTTACTGATTTCGGTCTCCACGCATTCAGGGATGTGTCGTCGGAACAAAGTGACGGAGAGACCGAAATGAAAAGTAAGCATCCTCCCAAAAAACAAACACAAAAGCAAAATCAAACAAACAAACAAACAAAATCTACATCGATTGAGTCTTTTAGGGACATTACCAGAATGATTATCGAGATTTAACGAGCACCAATCAGAATTTGTCCGAACAAAACATGATCCTATGAAGAGCCTATTAACCAGAAGCATCTTCCAGGTCTCTTCAGTCTCGTGACGATGACATGAGCACGCTAGTCAAAACGTAGAGAAGAGTCGGTAGACCTATATGGTTCTAATCCACCGCTGTTCAAAATGCTCTGCAGGCGACATGCGGTTTGGGCGCATGCGCGAGAATTTTGAAGGGTCATACAAAAATGCATATTCATAACGTGACCTTTACTCTTTTTTTTCCGTCGCGGAGTTCATTGATAAAAACGCCTGTTACACACTGAAAATTAATTTCAAAGACAATGTTTAACCAATAGGATTAGAAAGAATATGTCGTCTGCAAATATTGAACTAACATTACAGCAATATGGGTAAACGCGCGAATTTCCTTGAAGTTTTTTCGTTCACAACTCTGGCCCTTGACAAGAGCGCGCACGCTGAAAAAGGTAATATTTCAAAGCGGATTTTCTTCCTGAAGATGAATTTTCCTTGAGACATAAAAAGTGTGATAGGTGAAAGAACTCTTATTTTAACTAATTATTACTTTGTTATTTGAGCAAACCCAGTAGCTAACTTTTAAACGGTGGGATTCCCCTGCGGCTTTAGCGTTGCTAAACAAAAGATTTCTGGGGAACCCGTTACGGTTTTTGCGATGACATCATTGTGTATGCGTGTGCATGTACACACACGGATTAGATTGTGGGCGTTTTCATTGTAAGGGGGGTTACATAATTTTTTAATAACGTTAGAATATAAAACAAACGGGGAATGATATGAGTTTATAAGCCAATATGAACCAATATTTAATACATATATTCTCTTCACTCTTCCATTTTAAATTAATTTAAGGATTGTTTTCCTTTCTATGCACTCCAAATCCATTATACAGCGAAGATGTAATCAATAGCAATATTTCGCCTTTTTTGAATTGCTGCCCAGAGGCCGTTACTTGGGTTTGCTCGGGTATAATCACCATGAAACTGTTCTTCGTGAGTTTAACTACCCTCCTATGCTTGATTTTTCAAGAAAAAAAATTCATGAAAGATGTACAATAACGTCAAAAATGGTCCAATAATTAGCCTATCTCGATCTGTAAAATTTAACGGAATATGCTCAATATTTGATGCACATTGAAGACGCTTTTTACACTTCGGGTTTCGATGAATTCACCCAGAAACGTGTCATCTTGTAAAGCCATGACTGTAGATTGATGTGTGATCTTTGTTCATTGAGGTCATTTGGCATTTGCACTCACTTTGATCGTACACCTCCAGTCGACTTGCCAAATTTCAAAAGACGCGACCTTGTTTAAAGTTGGTGAAACAATACCAATAGAGGGCGCTATACAGAGCAGAAAAAGGCGCATGCGCGCAAACCGCTTGTCGCTCTGCGTGCAGCGGTGAATCAGAACCGCAATATCAGACCACACAGACAGATAATTTGTAAACCAATTAGCGTTTTTAACCACATTTATCCATTGTCCCGAGTAAAAACGTTGTATTGATTTTAAAGAGATGTTGTGCAAAGCCCCGGAACAGCTAAGGAACCCTGATAAAGCACCAACGAAAGAGGGCGACATTTATTCTATAGGCATCATAATACAGGAAGTGGTGATAAGAGGACTACCTTTCGAACATGAACGCAGGAATGACGTAGATGACAAAGGTGAGAAAGGCGTGCTTAATATGGCATAATTGAATGGGAAGTCCTTCTACTTCAGTTTGTCTGTTTGTGATTTCTGTAAATTAATTTGTACTTTGTACAAAAGCAGACTCCCTATAGTAAAAGTTTTAGCTCTTTTCATTGTGTCATTGGCGAAAAAATTGTGAACATACATTAATTTAAAATGTAAATTTGACCAACACTGTAATGTGGGAAATGGATCACGGCCGTGATGCAGCCATTTTGAAATTGTAATACATTTCTGGTTTAAAAAAATAAAATAAAAAAAATAAAATAAATAAATAAATAAATAAATAAAACAAATTATAATGAATGATAATTGAAGTGTTGTTTATGTTGATGTAGTTATTCTTGAGAAGGTCACCGCTCAATCATCTCAGCCGTTTCGACCTCACGTTCCAACGGATGCATGCAGCCCCGAAATACACGCCATCATGGCAAGATGTTGGCACGAGACCCCGGACGAACGGCCCTCTGCGGACGATCTGTTGTCTAGAATGAAGAAAATATGCAAGTATGTTACATTTTTAACCCTATCTCACTCTAGGGGTATAGGGCCAGTTGACAAATCGTCACAGTACCTAAATCCTTTCGGAAGACATTCTGGACAGCACTAATGTTGGAATCCTGGTGCCAAACATCCAGCGGCTAGCAGATGTGCATCATGTGGGCGACCAGAGCCAGTAGAATAACATGGACCTTACGGGCTGCCTGTATCAGCTCTGGTTTACAACGAGAAGCGTGGCCATCCATCAAGAGGAATACAGGCTTCTCCTCTGAGCGATCTTGGGGACACTGCATCTAGAAAAGTCGCTTGAACCACTTGACCATAAGCTCGGAATCCATAAAGCCAGATGCTGACTTTTCGCATAGGCATCCGTCTGGTCCATCTCGGGTGACAATTGCAACCATTTTAGCCAACAGTTTGCTAGCTTTTTGAATATGTTAGACCGTAGTTTATTTGGCTTGACGATACATTTATTGTAATTTGCATGAGCTCTTGAGCCGACATAAAGTTTGTTTGTTTGTTTTATTTCCATTAATACAGACAATATACAAGTTGTACATTTATTGCAAAAATTTGACCTAGTGTCATAACTCAAAAACATAGACAAAAGTGGGAGCATCCAATACTGCCCTTAATAACGCGTTTTACCCCAAAAATACTTAAAATAATTCCAGTATAAACAGAAAAGATTTAAGAGCACAAGAACCTATGAATAAATTATTGTGTATAAATTAAAACATCTACTCCGTTTACTGCATTGCTGATTGTAAATAAAAATAATAAATAAGGTTTGTACATAAAATAAATATTTATACTTAGTCAAATAAAAAACCTTACTATATTTAACATGTCACTCCTAAAGGAACCAACTTCAAAACGGAACTGGGGTGATAGGTCTTTTCCTGTCGCGGCTCCGAGACTCTGGAATCATCTTCCAACTAAACTCAAATCTTGTCATAGTATAACTAGATTTAAGTCGATGCTTAAAACTCATCTTATGTCACAATTCTTCAAAGATGATGTATATTTATAATTCCATTGTAGGTATCTCAGTACATAATTTTTCCCTATGTTATCATTGTATATTGTTTGTATTCATGTTTTATCTTTGTTTCCGCGCCTTGAGCGCCCAGCAGGGTGGATATGTGCGCGCTACAAATCTTTATTATTATTATTATTATTAACAATAGTGTGCATCAGATGATCAGGAAGAGAATTAACAATTTTTGGCAAAAGTTCACTAACATCGGTAGTTAACTCATGTCCAATTTATGGTTTCTCGCAGGGGCGTCTCCGGTGGCATCATGGATAACCTGCTGTCTCGTATGGAGTCCTATGCTAGTAACCTGGAGGGACTTGTGGAGGAGAGAACCTCTGCCTTCCTGGAAGAGAAGAAGCGAGCAGAGACTCTCCTCTATGAAGTATTGCCAAAGTAAGGCTTCTGATCCAACGGCCTATGGGAATAAATACACATTAATCAAGGGAAGTTACAACATTTGTAAATATCTTATAACAACATTACCGAGTTATAATCTGTGAAGTTGTTGACGGTACCAATTATCCTGACAGTTATGTCGCATTTTGAGAAGAAACAACGTTTTGTACATTTTCAAAGGTTTGCTGGATGGCACATTTTTGATAAGGCGGTTTTGTAAACAAATTGTATGCTTTTTATACATGTTTGGATGACACAGACTCTGCATTGAGCTAAAACGTTCACATTCTGCCAACATTACCAATGTTGAACCTTCCCTTTAAAATGATTTTTTTTTAAACTTTAGAATGACATTTTGATGTTTTTAATTGAAACCAATATTTTTATTGAAACCAATGTGTCTTAATATTATGTACAACATTTTGGTGATATTTGACCGTGTACTTAACAAGTCGGTTACATATATTTTAACCAGTTTTGCTTGAGTGAAATCGAAAAACGTTCTTCAACGCTTGTATATTTTTCCAGGTGTGTAGCCGACCAACTTAAAGTGGGGTCTGCTGTCCTTCCAGAAACTTACGACAGTGTGACTATATTTTTCAGCGACATCGTTGGATTCACTGAGCTTTCTTCATGCAGTACTCCTATGCAGGTAAGTAACTAAAACATGCATAATGGTAGGTGTAGGAATATTCAGCCGCGTAGCCAAGGCAGCCTCTCCGCCCTCCCCCATAAATACCAAATCAAAAATGCCCCACAACGAAATTTTCATCACATTTTTAACCCTAAAAGGTTGAGGGGGTAGGAATTAGTTGTTCTGTGACTTAATTAAGAATATATTCAGGTCGAAAATATTTCCCTCCCTTGACAAATTTCTGGCTACGCTCCTCTACTATCAAAGCAAGCATTGTTTCCTGATAATTCATGATGTCAGAAACTGTCACTCGATTGACCCTGAGGAGTCCCTGCTAACAGGAGCGAGAGAGACTTGGGTAATTGTTCCCTGATTGCTAACAATTATAAGGTCAAGTCGGTTGTTTTCTCTTAAATTTCGGTTAAATTTCTTGTTTATAATTCTATGTATATATTTTGTTAAATGTTTCAATTGTTTACTTTTATCAATTCTTTCATCGATTTTTTGAACTTGTAATATATTTTTGGGGTATATTATATTTTTAGCTATTTTATATTTATGTGAAGCGCATTGAGCGTCAAATGTTTACGGATTTTGATGCTGTATAATACTTTGTTATTGCTGCTGCTGTTGCTGTTGCTGTTGCTGTTGCTGTTGCTGTTGCTGTTGCTGTTGCTGTTGCTGTTGCTGTTGCTGTTGCTGTTGCTGTTGCTGTTGCTGTTGCTGTTGCTGTTGCTGTTGCTGTTGCTGTTGCTGTTGCTGTTGCTGTTGCTGTTGCTGTTGCTGTTGCTGTTGCTGTTGCTGTTGCTGTTGCTGCTGCTGCTGCTGCTGCTGCTGCTGCTGCTGCTGCTGCTGCTGCTGCTGCTGTTGTTATGATTAATAATTTTAATTAATTCCATTTAGGTTGTAGCATTGTTGAATGACTTGTACACATGCTTTGACGGGATCATTGGTAACTTTGACGTGTACAAGGTAAGTTGTCACAGTTTAATGTAATCATATAACGGAATAGTTTTAATTTAATCCTAATCACAGCTGGGGGAAGGGCACAACGTGCTCTCCTGTACGATTAATCGATCACACTAACATTTTGCTGACTATAGTACCCCACTCAAACCCATATCAATTATGTTATGTGATTATATACTTTTTGTAAACAAATTAAAATGATAAACTTTTACAAAAATAATTTGTAGTCATAGCGCCCTCTAGCAGGGATCTTAGTGCTGTCATATTATTGCCTGTACTAAAGACAACATATGTTCCAAAAATGAAAATAAAATGAGTACAGCGTCCTCTAACGGTATCATATTGAAGTTTCATGAAATCGGCTGAAGATTAAAGAAAATACAAAAAGTAAACAACGTCCCAGCCAACATGCATACGTTGGGCCAACGTTGGCCAACGTAAGAATTTACAGTTGGCCCAACGTCGGCAGTTGACGTCGCCTTGACGTTAATTTTTCCATCGAACCAACGTCGAAGACGTTGGACCAACGTTGGGTCGACGTCGGGCCAACCCTGCCACAACGTCGGCATTTGTTGGGCCAACGTCGGCACGTCCAACGTTCGTATGACGTATTAGTAACACGTTGGGATAACATAATGTTATGATTGGCCCAACGTCGGCAGTTGACGTCGCCTTGACGTTTATTTTCTCCATCGGGCCAACGTCGAAGACGTTAGGCCAACGTTGTACCGACGACGGGTAAACCCCGCCACAGCATTGGCACACGTATGCATGCTAGGCTGGGTAGACCTACACTGTAAAAAAATTCCCGTAAAATTCCCGGTCAAACGCAGTACAGCGGGTTTTAAATATTTCCATATATTCACGGGTACCGTATTTTCATAACTGGAAACGAATCTACTGTTAACGTATTATTTACGGTATTTAAGCAGTTAAGGTTGAAACGTCCACAGGATGCTGCATTTACTATGGGATGTATCTGTAGATGTTAATTGGGGTTAATCGATGCAATTGTTTATTTTACACAAAGTCTTTCACTTACCTACACACGTACGCGCAGTGATTCCTTTTTCAACGACCCCTCTCCAGTTACTAATGTTTAGAACATGTATCCTTTATATACTGTCTTTTCAAATCTCTTTTCAAATCATGGTGTCATGCAATTATAATCTATATTTCAATATTTGAAATTTTGAATGTACTTGTTTACATCAAAATAGAAGAGAACACCAAAATCTTACCTTTTTATCATAAAGTTAACAGTAAATATTTGAAAATGGCGTAAAATGACCCATTTTAACATATTTAAACCTTGGAAATGATTCGAGCACAAAGCTAGGTCAAATTAAGCTCAGATGATTTACATATTGGATATATCCCAGAGTGCAATGGGAGCGGCCGTAATACGGGTTTCGGCCGTAAAACACTGAAAAAGGGATGATACGGTAATTCACCGCGGAATTTACACACTTTTCGCCGTAAAATTACGATATTTTTTTAAAGTGTACAATGCCCTGCCTCTTCGGAAATTAAAACATCATTGGATTTTGACGTTGGCACAACGTATGATGCGCCGTAGTTAGGTTGTACACATTTTAACTACGTTGTGCCAACGTTGAAAATCGACCTTGTATACTGCACAACTTTTGCCGACGTTGACAAAACCTTAGGACGCAGACGTTACGTTGCCCACATTATAACTACGTTGTGCCAACGTTGAAAATCGACCTGTTATACTGTACAACATTAGCCAACATTGGGACAACCTTAAAACGCCGACGTTACATTGACCACATTATACTTCCGTTGTGCCAAGGTTAAAAATCGACCTTCTATACTGCACAACATTTGCCGACGTTGGCACAACCTTAAAACGCCGACGTTACAATGCCCACATAATACTTACGTTGTGCCAAGGTTGAAAATCAACCTTGTATACTGCACAACATTTGCCGACGTTGACAAAACCTTAGGACGCCGACGTTACGTTGCCCGTATTATAACTACGTTGTGCCAACGTTGAAAATCGACCTGTTATACTGCACAACATTTCCCGACGTTGGCACAACCTTAGTTCGCCGACGTTACGTTGTCCGTATTATAACTACGTTGTGCCAACGTTGAAAATCGACCTGTTGTACTTCATACTGTTTGCCAACGTCCGTACAACGTTTAGAAAGTGACTCCGACCTTCCCGACGTCCGTACAACGTCCATTTTTTGACGCCGACTTATCCGACGTTCACCGACGTCGGCCCAACGTATGCATGTTAGCTGGGGTGGCTCCCGCGGGGATAGGGTTGAAAGAGAACCCTACTCAGGTGTACATTGTGATTTTATCAACAACAACAACAACAAAAAAAAAAAAAAAACATAACCAACAACAACAAAACAGTTACATATTCCTATTTTTAAATTTCCAGGTTGAGACATACGGAGAAATTTATAATCACACAACATTGCATTAACGAGAATTTGTTTAATTTATAAATCCTTGATTAGGTTGAGACTATCGGAGATGCTTACATGGTGGTGTCAGGCCTGCCGATCCGCAATGGTGATGCGCATGCGCTGGAAATCGCCAAGATGGCACTGGCATTACTTGAGGCTGTAGGTTCGTTCAAGGTTAGGCACAGACCAGACTGGAAGCTTCTACTCCGGGCTGGTGTACACTCAGGTATGTAAATGACATCTAACAAAGCTCCTTTTTACATGGAGTAATTGTCAGTTGCAATTTCCTCATTACCCTCACACGGAGTGCATACTATGTAACATGATGTTACTGAGAATTGCGTGCAGTGGCGTAGCCAGGATATTCACAGTGGTGGGGGAAATATATTTTGGGGGTAAATTTACAGACACTATTTGCCAACAAGTGGGGACGGGGATGGCCGCCCCTTTCCCCCTTTCCACACATTTGCCTACGGAACTGGTTGGCTGCATGGAAATTAAAATAATAATAATAATCCAAATACTTCTATAGCGCCCATCCATGAAAACATGCTCTAGGGCGCTGAACAACACAAGTAAATAACAATTCAGTAATAAACATCAAAGCACACAGAAGTAAAGCTTTGCATGGTGAAGGGGATAAGTATTAAGACTGTTTGCGTTGATACCAAGTGAAATTCTCGGTTGATCCGTAGTAATTAGTTCTGAAAAGAACCTAACACAATGAAAAACTTAAGAACTAAAAAAAAGCCTTCCTAAAAAGAAGAGTCGTGAGACCTGACCTATCAACACTGTTTGACTCCGTGAGTTGAATATTTGAATGAGTTAACCGACTACATAGAACATCCTATCACCTGCCGAAGTGCCGAGGCCAGTCTAGTTCTTGGAAACACTAGTCTGTATTATGCTGAACGAGTGTCTCTAGACTAATAACTGGACTTACTTACACTCTAAAAATGGTGTTTAGAATCCAAACACATAGCCTGTATTCACTTTTTTTGTTCACATGTTTAGCCTAAAACATGTTTAGATTGTGCTTTTCTGTGATGTGTGTTTGAATGCTAAATACCACTATGAACAGGTGTTAAAAAGCTATAAAGATTAGCTTTGTGACAGAGGATGGCCGTTTAGCATTTAAATGCATTCCTAAACGCGTTTATTTGGCATGTGTTTTAATTCTAAACACCATTGTTACAGTGTAGATCTATAAGCCAGCATATTATAGTGAGTGGCTTGAACATTAAGACATTTACAGACCTTAAAGAAAATGTGACATTTAATTGGAAGCAGTCAATTGCATGAAAGCTGGAAGAACATGATAATACTTTCTTGTACTTCAATACTTGAACTTCTATACCATGCTCGATATGCGGCAGAGTTCCCCCCCCCCCACCAAATGTCCCTATACACTACTAACAAATTGTTGTTCTATTGTTAACAGACCTCTCCGTCCCCTGAAATCCTCTAAAGAATTCCTAAGATTCCTGGAACAATGGGAGGGGGTGGACTCTGCCGCATATCGAGCAAATATGTGTACTTCAATAGCGTTTTCAAATTGTACAGCGGACAGAACCTTATCAGAATAATCATGCACCACCCGCATAAAACAATGACGAAAACCTCTTGGATTGTTTTTACTTATTGCAGGAGCGTGTGTGGCTGGAGTTGTTGGTCTCAAGATGCCCCGATATTGTCTTTTTGGTGATACTGTGAATACAGCGTCTAGAATGGAATCTAATGGGGAGGGTAAGACGCTTAAAAAACAGTTATACTGGAGGGGGTTAAAACCAGCAATGGACGCAAACATTGTGATAAGTTTCCCTGACTATTACTATAGATGAAGCTTAAAATGAAAGTAAATAAAAAAATAAAAAATAAAATAAATAACAATTGTATTCATATCCCGTTACCAAAATAAAGACCTAATAATACATCCTCATTTCATGTAGTATTTTAGTCACAGAAATGTTTGGAAATTCAAATATTCTTAAGTGAGGCTCAGCTTCATTTACACCTAACGGATGTTTGATGTTTCATATTCTGGTAGCACTCAATTAATCGTAGTTTCATATTTAAATGTTCCATTTTTTTCAATTTTTCGTATGTTTTCCCCATTTATATTATTTTTTGTATTTAAACGATGCAGCTCTCAAGATTCACATCAGCAGTTCAACTGACAGTATTCTCAAACGCTTCAACGAGTTCATTATTGAGTGTCGTGGGGAAATTATGATGAAGGTAGGTCTGAATATTGTTTGCCTTATACTACTCAAGTCAGATTCATCAAAGTAACAGTTATCCCTGAATATATAAATCGAAATACCATTTTATATGTAAACAATAATTTTACAAATGGGTTGTAAAATCAGCATTTTGATGTTACCACATGCTGCTGTGTTGGTACATTAGATGTTGCATCGTATGGTGTCACACTGAGGCGACCTTGGTAATTAATGATAAGTAAAACTCCACAAAAGTACGGTACATTTTATAAATGTAAATTTCTCAATAACTACGCTCGCCGCACCGAGCTGTTCGTAGCGCGCTGTCGAAGCTAGTATGTTAACTGGATGCCACCGCAAGGGGGCCAGTGCTTGTCAAACCGACCACATATCTATACTTATGATGTAAATCAAGTTGATAAGGACAGTTGGTCGATGAATCTATGCAACTTTTGTCCATTATCGTTTTTGGTGAAATGACATACAAGAAAATACAAGATTTACGTAAACATGATTACTAGTTATATTCTGTTAGGAATGCCCATATCTACTACATGGTAAACAATATAACATAGCTAAAATCTGTAACATAGCCAAAATGTTTTGCATTAGTATGTAGGGGTACTTTACCGGTACTTTACATTCAGTAATACAAATTTGCTTTATAAAACTAAAATACATTGACAATAACAAAACTAAGAGACTAGCCTACTTCAGAACAACAACCATACATGTAACACCCAATATGCATCCGTGTTCAACTGTAGACGACTTAAAAATTTGGGGAAATTTTCTGCAAATAGCAATGCCCTCACGCAATGTCCAATTTATATTTGTTAATATCGTGCTCTATTCCTCTATTATATGTATAACTAGCAAGCCCAGTCACATGATTTCGAAATAAATGATTAATATGAACTGGTACAAAAAAGTGTTGAATTTTGATTAAATTTAATTGATCGTTACAGGGGAAAGGAAGACAGACTACATATTGGCTGATTGGAGAGAAGGATTGAATGATAATATTTTTCACTTGATTCGTCCAAAAGATAATCACTGCAGTGTATGAACAGTAATGATTTTATTATTGCATTATGTTAAACGCACCAGTTGTTTAATTAATTAACATTTGATTTGTAATCGAATAAACCACAAGGGAAAATGTCTAGGTACATAAATTGTATTTGTGTTTGTAATCTCAATTAACGCACAGTAATACCAATACTTAATTATATTTGGTATGTAGTAAGGACAACAAACAATTGAAATACACGGTTCATGGTCGCAATATATTCACACAAACACATGATGGGACTAAATCATTTAGTACGTTTGAATAGCGTGTAAAACGTTCATATAGGGGTACACAATCCCTTCTCAAATGGTGTAAACAGACTTATTGAGTCCCTCTAGTCCCAAGAAAACAATTTCAAGCAAAAAAAAATTGTATATGGGTGCCCAATATACAACCTCGCGCGCATGAAGGCACTAAATCATTTAGTACGTATGCCCAATATACAACCTCGCGCGCATGAAGGCACTAAATCATTTAGTATGTATGAATAGCGTGTAAAACGTTCACATTGGAGCACACAATCCCTTCTCAAATGGTGTAAACAGACTTATTGAGTCTCTCTAGACCCAAGAAAACAATTTCAAGCCAAATATAAAGTTTTATATGGGTGCCAGCCCACAATCCCTTCAAAAAAAAATGTTACCCAAAACCAATGTTTTTTGCACATTTTTTGCACTGCTGACATTCTACAGAGAAACCAAGAGATTCTATTTGTCTGGCCATTCTAATATCCACAACCAGACCTCAAAATAAACATCTCAGGTTGCCGAAATGTCTGGGCAATGTCTGGGATTAGTGCGGTAATGTCAATTGATAACAGCTGTACTATTTCAATGGGTTGTCTGCTGGCAAGGGTCCCCCCTTCCCCCTCCCCCCCCCCCACTTTGAAAGCTGCATACCGGGTCAATGGTTCACCCCAGGTTGAATTTATTTTTACCATGTTATCAGGCACTGTATCAATAGAGAACTTATGCAAAGTGGCTGAATTTGAGTTTTCCATGACGTAGTAAACAACCATTGTTTACAAACGGACTGAATGAAATAGCACCACCATGAACCGCAGGGTTTTAATAATTTTATTAACTGTACGTTGTGTCACATCCTCACCTTGCGCACCAGCCACTATAAATTATACATTATTGTAATACATTATTGTCAGAATATAACGGATCACAGTTGAAAAGTTTTAATTTAGTAAAATATACTATGGCCCTAAGTTAACAAATGGAGACAATCAACCTAAGATGTTCTTTAGTTTGTGTATCGTAATAGTGTAGGCATATTTTGTTACCACACACATACCATAGAATAAAAACAAATAACTTTTGAAAAGTGATTATATTCAATGGTTAACGGCACCGCATTTTGTCAAATGTCATGATGGAGTATAAAGTGTTCAAAGTAATCTGGTGGACGTCTATGTTATGGCTTTATAAATGTGTTTCTTAAATCTAGATTCTAAAAGAACATTTGTAAATCTTGTTTGTATCCATATGCCACTGGGAAATTATATACAAATCATTATTCACAGTACACTTACAATGAAATGGGCAAACACTCTTCTAAAACAGCACACTTTGATGAGAATATAGGCCTATCCCACTATGAAGTTGTACTTCGTATGTATTTTAAGGGAAGGTAACTACGTTTTCTTCAACTCTATAGTTTTCATGAAATATATCATAAAAATTACCTTGAAGCGTTTCACAATAATATGTCCTTATGTTTTTAAGAAAACGACGAAGAAGTTTTATATGTTTTTATGGTTTACAAGAATTTGCTGGATGGCACATTTTTGTAAATTTCACATAACAATTCATGTTTTCTCTGAGATAAATGCACTTCAGAAGAGATAAGAATTATCAGAAGTATTGCTATACATGAACCAACTTTACACCAATTACGTTTTTACATAATCTAGTTATAACCAACGTTGTACCTTCCCTTTACACATTCATAGGAAAGTGTAAATGTATAATTAACCAACATCAGCACTCTTCGGTGAAATATTGGTTGTGAATTAAATTTTATTCTTTTGAAAGAACATCGTTTTCAGTCATTCAAGTATACAAATTACAACGTTTGAGAAATTCAATGCACACTGGATATCAGTATAGCGACGATCATTATTGAATCTGTAGTTCTAAATAATTCTATTTATTTTAAGGAAGAATCTATATTGTTTATTCAAGCATGTATTTATAGTAAGACTAATTTCGGTAACACCATGTGAAATTCTCTATTGGAGGTTCTTTTCAGAACTAATTACCACTCAATAGAAAATTTCACATGGTGTCACCGCAATTAGTCATATTTATCCGCTCACTATGCAAAGCTACAAGTTTTACCCATGTAGTAATAATTAAGTTATCATCTACATTTTATCACCATCGTTGTCACAATTTATATTATTGTCATTTTAAACCACTTCACCATCGTCAACCTCATCGTTGTTCTAATCCTCCACCATAATCATCGCCATCTTAATCATAACCATTATCATCACAATCATAATCAATCATTATCATTATCATCATCTCAAAGTGACTCAGAGGAAAATGAGAAGACAAAATATGTCACTAAGTAACTATATTCTTATGTTTGGGACCCATTGGAGACCAGTGAATGGCACTGGTTAAAATAATAATAAATTGATAATAGGCCGAAATAAACAGCTGAACTGATCCGTTGCACTAGACGAAACCGAGTGATATCATTCTTCCCATTGTACTAAGTGAAGTCAATCAATATTTGTTTTATATAATTCACTGATAGATGGTTGCCATGTGATATCACGAAAGGTAGTCAATTTTCACATAATTGGCATTCCACATTACAATTAACGTCATTTGATTGATTAAATAAAGGCAGCGTGTTGGTCTTAGCAACGAGTATGAATGGTTTCTGTACAGTTTCAGAAATACAAATACGTGAAATTTATCATCCTAGTGAACAGTACATGAACTTATTGGAATGAAATGGGAAGGGTGCACTATTTGGTATGTTTGCATATTTGCTACGTAAGATTCAAGTCATAGAAGGCTTAAATTAACTCGAAGTATTAT
The DNA here is from genome assembly GCA_029582265.1 of Zoroaster sp. YZ-2022. Lineage (NCBI taxonomy): Eukaryota > Metazoa > Echinodermata > Asteroidea > Forcipulatida > Zoroasteridae > Zoroaster > Zoroaster sp. YZ-2022. Next base: position 18,418,544 of record CM055827.1, read on the forward strand.
CTTTTTTGTTCAATTAGAATGATCCCCTCAGGAATTGTACATTGTTTATGTGAGTGCAGAGTGTACAGCACAAACAAACTGAACTGAACCGTGTGTCATTTTATTAGTGAATACGGATTCAAAGCAGAAATGGATCACGTGATGCGTTTCAACATTTCATTGCATACAAACAAAATAATGTGAATGCATTTTCACAACGGAAAAAGCTGGTATAGGCCTATACACGTATCTGCTCATTTAAAAAAATAAATAAAATAAAATATGTACACACCAATCGTGTACAATATATTTAATGTGCATCAGTTGTGTTTTGCATTAATCCGCCGGCAATTGCCGGCAATTTCGTTTTTACTCGAAGCATCAGTATTAAAATTAGGAAGTTAAAAACATACGTCATAAATCCCCAAAGTGGAAATACTCTTAACAAAACGTAAAAACTCGACTTGTTTTTATTTCTACAGTTCCCACATAGCAGTACTGTTATGATTAAATAAAAATAAAATTAACACTCACCAATATGCTGTGTTTTGTTTCAATCGTTTTTGTGTCGTTAGAGAAGTTAGAAATTACATTTCAGGTAAAGAGTACGCAGTACGAACTTCTTCTGATATCTAGCCGATATTCATAAAATATTTTTATTTTATTTTAATATAATATTTTTATTTATTTTTAATTTTTTTCAAAAAAGTATGAATGGTCATTTAAATATGTATCGCCCGTGTTTGGTCCGATTTGACGGCAAAGAAATAGATTGAATTGTTGAATTGTTATTTTGAGACATTGAACGAAAAAATCCGTCAAGAATTAGTACCAGTAAATAAAAGTAATCGATTTTAAGTTTGCTTAAATATTGCATGATGCGATTGTAAGACAGGATCTGGACAAGGGACGTAAGGCACCTTCTCAAAACTATTACAGGATAAGATGTGGGAAAGTATTTCCACAAAGGGTATATCATTGCGGAAACGTTGCGGGTGGATTCTTTTCCTAGATAGATTTTTCCGCAATATATTTGGACTGCTTGGGGATACTTTGCGGGATGAAAAATCAACTGCGGAGAAATCGCCCGCAAGTTATCCCGGAATAGTTTGGGAAATATATTGGAAAGCGAATTAATCCAGCGCGAGTGGCAACACGCTGTATAAATGCAAGGCGGAGAAAGAGAGAACAAATTCGATTAAGGATAATTGAAAAATTAATCCATAAAAGGTATGGATTTGACCTGGAAGGCTCGGCTCTAATTCATGATTTGTGAATATTCCTAAAAGAAAAATCATTAAGGCTTGGATCAAATGTCGTGCTTCTGCCGTGTTGAATGCAATTGATTTGCGCACAGCAGTAGCACAAAATAAAAAAGGGTTGGATTAGGTGTCAAAACGTGGAATTTTAATCAGAGTCAAGTCGCACTTCATTCAATTAAACATGTTGTGCAGAGGTAAGTAGAAATGTAATTCAGAAAGGAAGACTTATACATAAGATATTTCACAAAAGAATTGTCAATTGTGTTAGAAAAATAGGTGAGAGTAAAATATGAAGTCCATAAAATGTTTGGAATTGGATATAAACATTATTCGTGGTACGTCACTCTGATGCATTATGTACCCCGAGAGGTTCTGTTATGTTTCAGAAATATCGGGTACTCTTTCAGGAATATTCACAATCTGAAATCATTGTTTTTTCTTGTGAACGACACCATAAGCTGTGAACGACACTTGAGCTGTAATAATGTGTGAACGACACAATATTAAGCTGTTGGTTGTTTAATGCATCTTGTTTCAAAGAGAGTAATCACACTCTAGGGGGAAAGGGGGCACCCACTGCAAACAAATGGGACAACATTTAGTAAATGTACGTACAAGTGATAAAGAGTGAACCATCCACCCCTTCCTATCCCTACCCCCCACCCCCCCCCCCCCCCGATCCGCTAATGACCAAAAATGTACGTTCCCTTTAAAGAATCTTGTCTGCAGGGCACGACATCCAGAAAGTGCCACAGCTCAACCACAATTAATGGTGTCACTTACTACCATGTTACAGTTGCTGTTTTGGCTGTGATTGGTCAAAATGATCCGTATAGATGTGCTTTCCTATAGGAATTATCACTTCTATAATTGTAGAATGCTTCAAGCCTATATACTTATACAGGGTCAAATTCGTCGGTAACATAACAGTGGCATTTTGTATTCGATATATGTAGCCTTTTTAGAACCATAGGCAGTTTGAGTATCATACATATAAAACGGCTATGTTTGCTCTAGTGCAGGCACGTGCATACATAGGTCCCAAAGGGTGCTTGAGCCCCTGCCCTTTTTGCCTAGTATAAAAAGTGCCCTTTTTAGCCCAAGGTGTTTTTTTTTTTTTTTTTGTTGAATGAATTATTAAGTTCCTGTTGCGCATAGACTGCCCTGCCTAGTTGAAAGATGTCAGGATAGAATAAAATTAGAATAAATATTAGGTCAGCAGAGATGCCCCTTACTATTCCTGTGCACGGGCCTGCATGTGCCCCTCCGCGAAACTAGATTTCACGCATAGCCGCGCGCGCCTATACGTCTTTCAACATAATCTGATCTGATTGTAATGTTAAAAACCATATTATGCGTTTTTATTAATAAATAAACGCCCAAAAATTGTTTAGCTCGCGCGCTACGCGCGCTCGCATGGAATTACACTGCCCTTTTCAGACTCTGAGCCCCTGCCCCTCTACAACCCTGTGCACGTCCCTGCTCTAGTGTATATTTTACTGCTGGTTCTTACTTGTTCTCGCAGTGTAGCAATCGATATCAAAGTGGCAGTCTTTATATCTGAATATCGGAAATACCAGATTTTTTCCAACATCCGTATATTACCAGCCCTTGAGATTGCCAGAGAAACCATATTACACCGTGTGAAGAGCGGCGAGTATACCAACTTTACTGTACAGTGGATTGACTCACTAACTGGATGCAGCTATCCAGGGGTGTACAAGTGTGTAGGAATAGCAGCTAAACTGTTCTTTGAGGAGGATGTAGTGGCATATTTTGGACCGCCGTGCAGCCATGACATGCAAAGCGTGGGAGACTTTGCTGCTTCAATAAACGTACCAATTTTCTCCTGCAGTGCCACCTCACACTTGTTTAATGATAAATTCAGGTACCCGACCCTGACTCAGACTATTTTCCGAGGAATAACCATGGTATCCTTCGTGAAGGAACTTTTCTTTCACCATGGTTGGTATTCCTATGTTTTGGTTAGAAGAGGTCGTCTTTTTGCACTATTTGCAGATACCGTTGAAGACGGTCTACGTGAAGTAGGAATTAAAACACACTTAATTTATCTCAATTCCACTGACGAAGATTTGGAGTCTTCTCTAAGGGAAGTTGCTTTGTTAAGCAGAAGTAAGTATACACTTGCATATCAAAGGTCATGGCACCTCTTACGGTATATGTTATTTGCATTGGAGAATTGTGATAAATTTAGTATACATTGCACAAACCTGATGAAAGAAAAACGTGCGTGCAGATAAAGAATATTCATAATGAGAGCTTCGGGGGGTCTCTTCGTTACGTTTTGCAATAGGTTATTAAATATGTAGAACGAAGATAATGCAAATAGTGACTGATAAATTAAAGAAAATCCTTTAAAAATGTCAAGGCTGTTAAGAGATAAGTAATACATTACGATTCGTTTGACAGTCAAATCCAAAAAGATAAAATGTTCTATTTTTTCTATACATAAACAAAAGTAAATGAAAAGAATTGTGGCCAAATAAAAGAACTTGGAGAATTGTAATCTGATATGACGATAATAACCAGGTTAGACAGGTAAAAAAAGAAAGAAATAGGTGAGACTAAATGGAAGAACTACATAAAATACAATTAATTGAAATATAACAATAATAAATTATACTGTTGTCTCTGAAGCTTTTTTGCTCTTACATATACCCAGCACAATTACTCTCACATTGAATTCAAAAATCCCAGGTGTTCATCAAGAAGTCATGTACATTAAATTGACCAATCAGAGCTGAAACACCAATTAATCACTTGCATCCATCACTTGTAGTTAATATTCTGACTGTGATATGCCAAATTGTTATACAACATCATTGTTAATGAAAGAGATGGTTGCATGTATCATTTGTTATGTTCTTCTGGCCTATACATAACATATCGGTGTTGACATGACAGGGGCAGTTTGGTGTAGCCTATTTGTAACATTTTTAGAAGCATAATTATTGTCTATCTCAAATGTATAATTGTTATAAAACGATGGTTCAACCAAACAAATAATGATTTGAAACGGCGAATAGCTTTTAAACTTTTTCGCGCGGTTTCGAGCAGGTCTAGTTCCCGCCCACGGAAACCGTGAATCCAGGAAATGGAAACGTAGTCCAGGCTATCAATAAACCAAAGGTCATGCTCCCCAAAAACGGGCTTCATGATGTTAACAGAAAAAGTGTCCTTCTTTCCAGTCCACCAATCAAAATAGATTTTACATAGATTGAAAGCTTAATCTAGGTCATAAAACCGTGCGATCTAAATTGCTGTGACCTTGCTGGTGAGTTTGCCATTCAATTTAGTGGGACGACTCCCGGAAAACACGACTAAAAGTGTGAGAACCTCCATACAAAACTGAAAATTTCAGACCAAAAGCACTTTTTTAAATTAAAAAAAAGTGCCCTTCTTTACCGTCATTTAATTATAAAGAAATCACACTGTTTTGAAAGGGGAATATCTACGTTTTCAAGTGTCGAGCGATCTACCACGTTTAACAACGGTACTTTCCGTAAATAGAGGAAATAATCCACCGAGCGTAGTGATTTGATTGGAATTTCCCGTGTTGAACAGGTCGCCGTAGACGGCGTTGAGCAGATGTACACTAGTTTTTCATAAGCGATTCGTTTGACAGCCAACCTCAAAATTGACGATACATAAACAAAAGTAAATAAAAAGAATTGGGGCCAAAGCAAAGTACTTTGGAGAATTGTAATCTAATATGACGATAATAATCGAGTTAGACAGGTAAAAACGAAAAACAAATAGGTGAGAGTAAGCGGAAGAACTCAATGAAATACAATTAATTTAAATATAATAATAAATTATAAGAAGTCTCCGAAACTTGTTTTCTCGTTTTACAGACTATTATAGATACCCAGCACAGTTACTCTCTCATCTATTTCAAAGACTCCGAGTCTTTGAGAAGAAATATTCTCTAAGTCATTTACGTTTAATTGACCAATCACAGTCAGAGCTGAAACACCATTTCTCACTTACTGTCAGACCTTTGTTAATGAAGTGGATGGTCGCATGTGTCATTTGTTATGTTCCTCCGGCCTATACATGTACAGTATTGGTGTTGCCATAACAGGGGCAGTTTGGTGTATTGGTAACATTTCCAGAATTATAATTATTGTATTTTTTTCTATTCTAAAACATACGATGTTTCAATAGATGTCAAAGTGGCAGTCTTTACATCTGAACACCGGAAATATCAGATGTTTTCTAGCATCCGTATATTACCAGCCCTTGAGATTGCCAGAGAAACCATCTCACACCGCGTGGAGAGCAGCGAGTATACTAACTTCATTGTGCAGTGGATTGACTCACAAACAGGTTTCAGCTATCCAGAGGTTCACAAATCTGTAGGGGTAGTAGTTCAATTGTTCTTTGAATATGATGAGAATGTACTGGCATATTTTGGACCCCCGTGCAGACATGACATTCAAAGCGTAGCCGGCTTTGCTGCTTCAATGGGATGATCCTCCAGCAGTCTACTTAAGCAGCAGCATTTTCCAGAGTCCGGCATTCTCCTGATTGCTTTCCGTCGCCCCCGTAACCTCGGTGATATATTGGTTCGGGCTAGGCTCCCTAGCACCAACAGTGACCTTATCGTCACTGATCATGAATCACCACAGGGGTGCTCTAAGTGTAACCGCTCGAGATGCAAAACCTGTTTGTATCTCAAACCTGCTCAGAAGGTGAAAAGCCACAGTACTGGTCTCACCTACACAATCAGAACTAAATCCCAGTGTGACACACCCAATGTCATATGTAATCTCATGTAAAAGATGTGGTATACAATATGTAGGGGAGACAAAGACCAAATTGTGTCTCCGCTTTGCCAACCATGTTTCCTATATTTGACAGTACTTATTGGACATCAACAAACTAAAAAAAGCATAATAACAAGACATACAAAAATAGAACTGACATTGTTGTGTAAGCAAAAATTACAGTAACAATAAATGGGGTGGAGGTAATGAAACTGTGGGAAAGAATGATTTGACAATACATACAAGCGGTTTAACATATAGGGCTGGTGAGAGTTTAATGTAAAATTCTTAAAATGTTTCGAATTGATTTAAATAATACATCACGGATGTCTCTGACGCAGTTTGTAGCTCAAGATGTTACACAGCCACTGTACCACAACGTTTCCACTATTCCAAGACTACCAAGAAGTAATAGCCTTAAGTCATTTCCGTTAAATTGACTAAGCACAGTCAGAGCTCAGTGTAAAACCATTTGTCACTTATTGTCTGATTGCAGTTAATGTCAATTCTGACTTTGCTTTTTTTTTTAATGAAAGAGATGGTCTCATGTATTATTTCTTCTTCTGGGCTATACATGTAACGTTTACAATCGGTGTTGAAATAGCATGCGCGGTTTTGTGTATTTATAATTAGAGCGGGCCTAAAACCGTTTTTGTACACCGTGAAAGTACTTTTCTGTCACAACAGTTGATTTTCTTGTGTTTAAAATTGACATATTTTTTAGACGCCGTGGACCAAGGTTTGCGTGAAGTAGTAATTAAAACATATTTAATTTATCTCAATTTCACTGACGATGGAGGTTAGTTTTAAGATGACTGCTTTGTTAAACCGAAGTATTAGTATATACTCACATATCAAAGGTCGTGGTACTACTTATTTGTCATTTGCATGGGAGAATTGTGATAAATCTAGTATACAGTGTACAAGCGTGAAGTGCAGATTTTGAAAGAAACCGTCCGTGCGTAATATAGAATATTCATAATAAACATTTTTTCTGTAATACATTTTAGAACGAAGAAAAAGTAAACAAATTGTAATTAATACACTAAAGAAAATCCTAAAAACTATTGATTTTAACCATTACTAGGCTGTGAAGATATACGAAATACGATTCACTGGACAGAAAAAAACTTTAAAAGATAGAAATATCACAAAAATTATACATACAAAAAATAAATAAATAAAAACAGAACTGGGTTAATGAAAAGTCTGCGGAGAAGATTAATCTGATATGACGATAATAATCAGGTTAGACATGTTAAAAGAAAGAAAGAAGAAATAGGTGAGAGTAAATGGAAGCACTCCATAAAATACAATGAATTAAATATAATAAATCACAGGATGTTTCGGAAGCAGTTTTAGGGCTAGATTTGCAGACCGTACCCAGCACAATTACTTTCACATTGATTTATTCAAAGATTTCATGAAGAAATATCCTCCAAGTCATTTAGTATACGTTAATTATTTTGACCAATCACAGTCATATTGCAGTTAATGTCAGTTCTGACTGTGATAAACCAAATGGTTATACAACATTTATGTTAAAGAAAGAGATGGTCGCATGTATATTTATCCTTCTGTCCTATGCATGTACAGTTAAAATTCGGTGTTGACATCGCATCCGCGGTTTGGTGTATTTGTAACATTTTCAGACGCATAATTATTGTCATTTTTCTATTCTACAACATACGATAATGTTTGCTACAGTCTCCGTGTTACTGATCATACTAACATGTTCCTGCAGTATTTCAATCGATGTCAAAGTGGCAGTCTTTATATCCGAATACCGGAAAAATCACATTGTTTCCGACATCCGTGTATTACCAGCCCTTGAGATTGCCAGAGAAACCATCTCACACCGTGTGAAGAGCGGCAAGTATACCAACTTTACTGTGCAGTGGATTGACTCACTAACTGGATGCAGCTATCCAGGGGTTTACAAGTGTGTAGGAATAGCAGCTAAACTGTTCTTTGAGGAGGATGTACTGGCATATTTTGGACCCCCGTGCAGCCATGACATGCAAAGCGTGGGAGACTTTGCTGCTTCGATAAACGTACCGATTTTCTCAGGAAGTGCCACCTCACACTTGTTTGATGATAAAGTCAGGTACCCGACCCTGACTCAGACTGTTTTCATGACAAGAACTATGGTATCCTTCGTGAAGGAACTTTTCTTTCACCATGGTTGGTTTTCCTATGTTTTGGTTAGACGAGGTCTTCTGTTTGCACTCTTTGGAGATGCCGTCGAAGACGGTCTGCGTGAAGTCGGAATTAAAACAAACGTGATTTATCTTAATTCCAATGACGAAGATTTGGAGTCTTCTTTAAAGCAAGCTGCTTTGTTAAGCCGAAGTAAGTATATAGTGTTTATTCTTAGGGTTCGCTGGCTGCTAAACAATTTTATGTAAATATATTTACTCAACAACCATCTTGGTTTAATTTTGCCCTACACCGACGTGTGTATAGCACTGTATACTCAGTGCTTTCCGAGTGTCTGTGATAAAAACTACACAGGCAACTCGGGCGGGATTCGAACCCACGACCTCCTGCTTACTAGTGCAGACGTCTTAACCTCTCGACCACTGAGCTTGCCCGATGACAATTGGAGGTCGTGGGTTCGAATCCCGCCCGAGTCGCCTGTGTAGTTTTTTCACAGACACTCGGAAAGCACTGAGTATACAGTGCTATACACACGTCGGTTTAGGGCAAAAGTAAATCAGTTGTTTATCTCCCAACGCAAGAATTTCACCAACCTATAACAACCATCTTGTTACATTGCACAATCCCAAATTGCAGATTTACATTCTTGACGATTAGTTTTGGGAGAAACGAGTGTTATTAAAATAGCATATACCACAGTAAAAAAAAGAAAAATGGTAGCGTTATTCATAGTAGGGAAAGTTGTTAAATAGATGAAGTAAAAGACGAGGACCAATCTTATTTAGGAATTCGACATGGAAATATATATTTGATAGCAATTATTCGACATCAACAAACTAAAAAGGGAAATTGAACTGACATGTAGTGTGTACAAAAAAAATAAAAAATAGGTGGACGTAATGAAACTGTGGGAAAAATAATCTGATTCGACAATAACACAAGGGGGTTCACAGAGAGGGCTGGGGAGAGTTTAAGTCTCTAACGCAGTTTGTAGCTTTAGATGTACATTACATTACATTATACCCCAGCACAGCCACTGTACCACAACGCTTCCACTATTTCAAGACTCACCAAGAAGAAATAGCCTTCAAGTAATTTTCGTTAAATTGACTAAGCACAGTCAGAGCTGTAAAACCATTTGTCGCTTCATGGGCGGATCCATAATATTTTTAGGGGGGCTGAGAATCAAGAACGATTTTTCAATACTACAAAAATTACAATGAAATAATCAAAGGGAGAGGAAAACAAAGCACAGTGAGGGGGAAATGAGGGGCAGCATGAGGGGGAATACCTTACCGTTTGTATCTGATTCTGTTCTTTTTTTTCTTTTTTTTACGATTTTAGGGGGGGCTACATCCCCCTTAGCCCCCCCCCCCCGGATCCGCCAATGCACTTACTGTCATATTGCAGTTAATGTCGATTCTGACTGTGATCAGCCAAATGGTTATACACAATTGTTATTAATGAAAGAGATGGTCGTGTGTATTATTTGTTCTTCTGGCCTATACATGTAAAATTCACAATCGGTGTTGATGACATGCGCGGTTTTGTATATTTGTAATATTTCACAACCATCATTACTGTCATACAACGAACGATCATGTTTGCGACACTGTCTGTGAAACTGTTTAATACTAGCATGTTCCTACAGTGTTAAAATCGATGTCAAATTGACGATTTTTTTATGTACGAATACCGAAAATATCAGATTGTTTCCGCATCCGTATATTACAAGCCCTTGGGAATGTATTAGTGTATTATATTTTCAAAACCATCATTATTGTCATACAACGAACGATAACGTACAGTGTCTGTGAAAGATTTTGAAAGAAAAACGTGCGTGCGTAATATAGAATATTCATAATAAGCTTTGCATTGTTTCTGTAATAATTTGTAGAACGGAGAGAGGGTAAACAAATTGTGATTAATATATTAAAGAAAATCCTTAAAAAAAGTATTAATTTTGATAATGCTCTGATATAAATTACACGATTCATTTGACAGACAAAACCTAAACAGACAGGAAGGACAAAAAAAAACACAAAAGAATTGGGTCAATGAAAAATCTGTAGAGAAGATTAATCTGATATGGCGATAACAATCAGGTTAGACAAAGATTTGGAGTCTTCTCTAAAGGAACGTGCTTTAGTTAAGCCGAAGTAAGTACATACTTACATATCAAAGGCTGTGGTAGCTCCTACGGTGTAATGTCATTTGCATTGGAGAATTGTGATGAATCTAGTATACATTGCACAAGTCTGAAGTGCTGATTTTGAAAGAAAAACGTGTATGCGTAATATAGAATATTCCTAATAAGCTGTGCATTGTTTCGGTAACAACTCGTAGAACGAACCTGATGAAAATTTCCCCAGGCAAAATCCCATGAGAATGTCCTTTGGGATCCAACTGGTGATTTTATCTTAGAGAAAAAAAATATAAATACAAGAAGTTACCAGATATAACTTTGTGAAACACGAGGGGAGCACATATTTTTAATAAATTTTCACAGGTTAGTTTTTACGCTATTTTTCATAAGATCTAATGTTAACGTGTTAAAGGGTTGAAGTCAATGTTCATTATCAAATACCAATGATGAACATTTAACAACTTAAATACAACGTTATCAAACAACCAATATATAACGTTGTTACAACATCGTATGTAAAACTTATTCATAACGTTGTATAAAATACCAATATAAAACCACAGGACAACCTTGAGTAAAAAACATGGAACAGTCTGACGTTGCTGTAACGTTGTCAAGACGTTGTCACGGCACATGAATCAAAATGGATCACCACAGATTGCATACGCAGTAGACTCATTCTATGGTGATACAATGGGAAACCTTACTTGCTGTGACTGTTACTGTATATTGTTAAGTATCTCCATTCTATAACATGTATTTTCCATGGGATCACCATGGGAGTCAACACCATATCAATAACAAACCACAGAGATAGCATGGGATGGCAATCCCATAGGACCCCAATGGTATTCCCATGGGAAGGCCATATGGGACATTTCTGTAAGGACGAAGAGAAGATGAACAAATTGTGATCAGTAAATTAAAGAAAATCCTAAAAAGTATTGATTTTGACAAGAGTGTGAAGATAGAAGTAATACGATTCATTCAACAGTCATAACTCCATAAGACAGAACGGACAAAAAAAATAAACAAACAAACAAATACAAACAAAACAAAACAAAATAACAAAATTGAAAAGTCTGTGGTGAAGAGCAATCGGATGAGATGATAATCGTAAAATTACGTGATGATGAAGTCAGGTACCCGACCCTGACTCAGACTGTTTTTATGGCAAGAACCGTATCGTCCTTTGTGAAAGAACTTTTCTATCACCGTGGTTGGTTTTCTTTTGCTTTATTTCGTAAAGGTCTTACATTTGACTTATTTGGAGTAGGAATTAAAATACTTTATTTCAAATGCAATGACTAAGATTTGGAGTCTTTTTTTAAAGGAATCCGCTTTGTTAAGCCAGGGTAAGCACACAGTCACTCACATATAGAAGGTCGTGGTACCTCTTACGGTATAATGCAATTTGCATATGACAATTTAGATGAATCTAGTATACCTGGCGTCGTATAGAATATTCATAATCAGATCATAAGGGGTCTCTTTATTACGTTTTGCATTGTTTAGGTAAGATGTAGAACGAAGAGAATGCAAGCAATGCTGAAAACATCGAATTTTACAAGGCTGGGAAGAGATAAGTTGACAGTCAAACTCAACAATATAGAAATGACAGAGACTTGTATAACTTGTGACTCGGACTCGGATTCGAGTCGCCATGTTCAATGACTCGGACTCAAACTCGAACTTGATTCTCCAGACTCAGACTCTGTGTTTGTTACTCAGACTCGACAGCAAAATGCCTAATATTCACTATTTTAAAACATTAACAAAATAAAGAATGTTCTTGCAACATATATTGTTTGAGTCTTGTTTAATTTAAATAATGCGAACGTGCGAATGTTCGACGTGCATCCTAATGATAATAAAGTGTCTTCCAGAAATCAACAAATCATGTATGGTATACCCAAGCTTCAGCTTACAGCATCGTGGGAATAAAACCTCGATATAGCGATGGGTACCAGACTTATAGCACTGTCCCAATAAGTGGTCTTTCAATTTCCATGGTGTTTGCTCGTCCATTCTAGAGAAATTGAATAAATATATCTTAAAGTTTGTACAATTCAGTGTTCTGCCCCCCCCCCCCATTTATTTAATGATATGACATCTTGTGTGGACAATTTGTACATTAAAAGCTGATCCTTCTTTTTTCCAAATTTGAGAACTGAAAAAAAAATATTACTTCAATAGGGCTATGTCTTTTCAATTTTAAAATAATGTTGATTTTGGAAATAAATATTTGTAATACTAATAAAATACTAGCCTAGATGTCACTTAACTTTAAACATTGACATATGTATATACGGTTTCCTTTTTTTCTTTTTTTAAAGTTTTTTTAAGTGACTCCGTTTTCTTTTATTCTTTTTAAGTGACTCGTGACTCGGACTCGAACTCGAACTACTTGACTCGGGACTCGAGTCGGACTCGACACTGGCCAGCCTCGGACTCGGACTCCAGGTTTGAGGACTCGGACTCTGTGTCAACAATAACAAAATACACAGAATTAGGGCAAAAAATGTACTTGGAAAATCTGATATGACGGTAATAATCAAATTATACAGGTAAAAAAGAAAGAAGAAATAGGTGAATGTAAATGGAAGAACCAAATAAAATAAAATGAATTAAATATAATTATAATAAATGAATAAATTATCAGATGTCTCTGAAGCAGTACCCAGCAGAATTACTCTCACATCGTCCAAGTCATGTACGTTAAATTGACCAATCACAGTCAGAGCTGAAACACCATTTATCACTTATTGTCAGACCTTTGTTAATGAAAGAGATAGTCGCATGTATCGTTTGTTATGTTCCCCTAGCCTATACATGTACAATATTGGTATTGCCATAACAGGGGCGGTTTGGTGTGTATTTGTAACATTTTTAGAACCATAGTTATTGTCATTTGTCTATTCTACAACGAACATGTTTACTACACTTTCCGTGTTACTGTTTATACTAACATGTTCCTGCAGTGTTTCAATCGATATCAAAGTGGCAGTCTTTATATCCGAATACCGGAAATATTACATTGTTTCCGACATCCGTGTATTACCAGCCCTTGAGATTGCCAGAGAAACCATCTCACACCGTGTGGAGAGCGGCAAGTATACCAACTTTACTGTGCAGTGGATTGACTCACTAACTGGATGCAGCTACCCAGGTGTTTACAAATGTGTAGGAATAGCAGCTAAACTGTTCTTTGAGGGGGATGTATTGGCATATTTTGGACCCCGTGCGGCAGTGACATTCAAAGCGTAGCCGACTTTGCTGCTTCGATGAACGTACCAATTTTCTCTTGCAGTGCCGTCGCACAATTACTTGATGATAAAGTCAGGTATCCGACCCTGACTCAGACTATTTTCAAAGGAAGAACAATTGTATCCTTCGTGAAAGAACTTTTCTTTCATCATGGTTGGTATTCCTATGTTTTGGTTAGACGAGGCTTTCTTTTTGCACTATTTGGAGATGCCGTCGAAGAAAGTCTACGTGAAGTCGGAATTAAAACAAACATGATTTATCTAAATTCCAGTGATGAATATTTGGAGTCTTCTCTAAAGGAAGCTACTTTGTTAAGCCGAAGTAAGTATACATCAACATATCAAGGACGTGCTTATTGGTACGGTTTTCTGACTGCAATTTTCTTTGCTCGCTACCCGTTTATATAATATTCAGGTCAGTTTCTCCCAATAAATCTAATTTGTGTACAGCCACGTAAAAGACTTGTGTCCCAATTTGTGTGATCCCCGCTACTGCCGTTACCCAGGTTGTTTGCATCTGACCGGGGCTTGATCCCTGGCTACTCGGCAGATATGGTTTGGTCTCTGACCTGGCCCCATAGAGCAATAGATAATTGAGCAATAGATAATATACATACACAAAATAAGGATGTGGCACTTCTTAGGAACAAAATTATTTGCAAGGTAAAATGTTGATAAGAAATAATATTTCTTAAAGGGCCTATGAAGTGTGTTTTTGTCTTAATGTATTTGTTTTGTTTTATCAGTTGATATTAATTTTAAAAAATAATTTTAAATTTGTTCTGTGTCTTATTTTTATAAATGGGTTGTCTGCTGGTAGGGTGAAATATTTACTTTGAAAGGTCAATGGTTCACCCCAGGTTGAAAGTTTGTTTACCATGTTATCAGACACTGTATCAATAGAGAACTTATGCAAAGTGGCTGAATTTGAGTTTTCCATGACGGAGTAAACAACAATTGTTTACAAACGGACTGAATGGTATAGCACCACGCTGAATTGCAGGGTTTTAAGAAAGCGTTGAGAATAAAAATTAATTTGCAGTTTTTATTTACAAAATATAAATTTAAAAAAAGAAAAAGTACAGAACCTCAGGCAGAATGATATATTTCTCATTATGTTTGGTACCGTCACCAAGTATGCTTTCAGAATTGAAACATTTTCTTTTCTTTGCCATAATGTACAAGGGCTGGATATGTTACAATGTACTGCATTTTCCCTGTTAAATTTGAGTTCATACAGCATCAGTGATCCATTCTTGAGCTGTATCATGTGCCTGTCAAACTCAAATATGTAATGTTAACAATGATTATGGTTTCAGTAGAGGGCTTTTTTCATGATCAATGTATTATTTCTCACGGGGTTAATGTCAACTATACTATTCCGATTGGGAGATTATTTTATCCTGATTGAAACCATATTCTTCCAATGAGGATACAATTTGGGAAACCATTCAATGACAACGACACCTGCTGTATTATTATGTATCCTCAACTACTGGATCATCTAGTAGAATTAGTTACATAAATGAAGAAGGGACCACACTACAGGGGGAAGAGAAGTAGAACTGGAATGGCCATGTTTCCAGTCAAGGCCAAGTATACAGGTCAAAAAGAAAATAATTTGTTTGAATCATTATTATAGGCAAAAAAATGTAAATTACTATTGATGGTATATAAAATCCTGAATGATCTCGCTCCGGTGTATCTCTGTGCCCTCGTTGATCGTTATGTTCCTGGTAGGAGTAGTCTTAGATCAGCTAATCCGGACCTGTTCCTTTTAAAAAGGACGGATTCTAAATCTACTACGAAGACTTATGGTTGGCGAGCTTTTAGTGTTTATGCGCCTTTTCTATGGAATAACCTCCCTATGTTACTTCGGCAGTCTGAGAATGTTAACATTTTTAAGAGAAATTTGAAATCTCATTTTTTTAGAAAGCAATTTGATGTTTAAAATAAATTAGTGGTTTTATTTGGGATTTAAGTGAAAGACTATTTTTGTATTTTCGTGTTTTTTAAAAGTTTTATCAGCAGCATTCGTTATGTCGCTGTTTTATCCAATTTGTATAAACAGTATATTTTTAGTGTGCTCTTTTTTATACTTTTTATTATACTTCTATCTGTAAAGCGTTGTGAGACGTAGTGTACATCGCTATATAAAATATTTTTATTATTATTATTATTATTATTATTATTATTATTATTATTATTAAACTGAATAGTTTATTTTCAGGTTTTTAGAGTAATTAGGAATATGTTTATAGTTAAGCCCAGTTGAAGGATTTTCATTCTAAATTTGTTCACATTTGAGCTGTTGTTGATACAATTTTGTGAAAAAAAAGTGAAAATGGTCACATCCAATAATACGTAAATGTTTCCAATGATGTCTTAAGGTACGCCAATTGGTGTACCTTTAGTCTTAAGGTACGCCAGTAGGTGTACCTTTATTCTTAAGGTACGCCAATTGGTGTACCTTTAGTCTTAAGGTACGCCAATTTGTGTACCTTTAGTGTTGAGATGTTTATAAGTACATGGAAGAAAACCCAATAAAGATTAATACTGTGCCTCCTCTAAGGTACGCCAATTGGTGTACTTTTAGTCTTGAGATGTTTAAAGTACATGGAAGATAAACATTTATTAATTTCTACTTTAGATTAATTTCTACTGTTTATATAAAAATTGTTGACAATTGAAAAAAATCATTAAAACTGGTTAAATAATATCATGTTTTCCGTTTGTCATATAAAATACCGGTACATTAAGTAACATGCACAGGATCTGCAATCTGTCAGTTTCAAGCCTTTTTAGCTAAATAACATTTAAAGCATTTCAAGGCTTTCCTGAAAGAAAGGCATCACTATCATTGAATACCTTATACATTAATGACATAATTAAAATTTGTGCCAATAAATTATTAATTTTGAGCTATCTCTCACTTTGTGAAAACTGCGAGAAATTGTAGGCTAGGTCTATGCTTACATTAGTACATTTTAGTTTATAGATGCATCTAATTCTAAATATTTTCTCTTTAACTCAGATCTAGTGCCCTTGTTTAGCCCCCCTTGTCTGTCAAAGAAAAACCCCACAAAATGATTGAATTAACATAAATGATGTCAAGGTATGGTGTGACACTCCTCCCTGTACCTACATTCCATGGCTTCCAGGGTTTCAACCATGAGCCTTTCATCCAGTGGAGTGTCACACTATCCCCCTCTCTGCCTATGATCTTGCCAATATATGGACGTTTCTTCTTGCCCTCTAGATGGATTGCTGCCAGTTGGCCCACTCTCACAGAATCCATTGTCTCTTGTACTTCCACATTCCTGTCAATTTGTCTCCCTGGAGCTCCAATTGTTACCTGTAAACACATAATCCACATTAAACTTTGTTTATAGGAAGTCATTCACTTGAAATGGTCTTTGACTATCATTACTGGACTGCAGAGGATTTTCATTTGGTACGCTTGCTAAAAAGTTAAACATTTTGTCAAAATACAAATTCTGATTCAGCAGATTTTACATTATAGATTATAACAAACTCTGATGTTCGTACTTAACATTAAAATGTCAATTTCAAAGTTGCATCGAGGTAAATTTACACAAACATACTTTAAGTTACAATGTATTCTGATGTATTTCAAAGAAAATCGATAATCTTTTTAAATAGGTAAACAACGTCAGTCATTTTTAGGATTGGATTATGAGCAACAGTAATTTCCATTAATGCGTTTGCTCTGGTTTTAAACTGTCAAAGATGCACATTGGGTACTGGAATAGCCTAATTAGACTAATTATCACCGCAAATTTAGGTAAACAAATCAATCTAGTATTTTTTTTTTCATAATAGACAGAGCTACATGTAGTTACCTGTGGGTATTTTTTAGACATCTTTTCTTTGATTAGGAGTAGATCATGTGGAATCTCCTCCTGCTCAACCTTCTTGTTGATTGTCAAATACTGAAGCTCATCCAGAGGCCAGCTGCTGGGTGTATCCGGTACCTATAACAAGAAGTTGTTTTTCAAGAAACAACTAAGAGTGCAGTAATTACAAGCAGACTCCTATAAACTTAATGGGCCTATGAAATGAGATATTTTAAGATTTGCAAACATTGTACACAATTCTGTATTCATACTGACAAAGCAATTCCACCTTTAAAATGTTGGGTTGTAGACACTTTTTTCTGCATTTGGTGTTTTATGCTAATTAAAATTAGCATATTCATGAGCAAACCATTGATGTTATCCCAAGAACAGATGCAATGTTATGGTTGGTTTGTGCACAAAAGTTGACTGAATTTGTTGTTTTTTCAAATGTCGGTTCAATTAATATTCGGTTGTTGTCTTGTTAACTGAGTATTTGGACATGTCAGTGAGATTCTGTTCTTGTTATGAGCTCACACAACAGCGCCCAGTTTAAGTTTTGTCATTTTAATACTACAATAATAGCCACGCTGCAATTCATTGGACCTTTCATACGAACCATCAGAAAAAATAAACTAAGACTATTAAAAACTGAAACAATGGCAGATAAAAACACTGAACATGCAGCATTTGCCAAATGGCAGGTTGTAATATTGTTGTTCTTTTTAACAACAAAATAAAAGTGCGTTTACGTGGTTGCTTGAAAAGGTTGTTATCTACATGTACCTTTTCCATTTCCTCAATTTTGGACAGGAATCCTTTCCACCATGTTTTTGCATAATCCGGCAGTCTCAAAAGATAGCCCTCGTGGTGCATGTCGTTCCGTAGTGATGGCACATCCAGCTTTTCTAAAGGTTTCACCCATTTTGGCGGAGACTTGATATTGGGTGTGCTCTGAATTGAAATAACATTTGAAACTAATCATGTATATAAGATTTGATAATTTTTTTAATTTTCTATAAGATTCTACTCACCAAATATAAATAATAAGTATGAAGAAAGTTGACAATATCACAGACTTATCTCTTATATTTCAGGAAATAATATTTTGAAGTGCCTCCATGTTCTTCAAGTTTACATTAACTTCTCAGAATAAATACTTTTGATGAAAATCTATATTTCAAACATATTTAAGTTTTATTAATTGTTATTTTTTAATGTACCATTGACAGATTAAAGTGTCTGTACAGGGGAAGATTTTAATTTTGAATCATATTTATTTTACTTTAAAAATAAAATACTTTGAAACATGCCAGACACAACCTTTATATGCTTTTCATACCATCCTTCAAACATTAAAAGAAGACGGTACTCCCGACGGCAATTATTTCCTATTGTCTACATGTTTTTACTAACCTTGAAGCAACGAAGGCCCTTTACAAAGTCTACATCATCAGTAGCATCCGAATTGGTATCTGGAAGATGTGGTTCCCATGGGGTGGATACAAACATTCGCCAATGCATGCGGCAAACACCATCAATCATCTTGAACTTAAACCAATGAGGATGACTGTGGTGCTTGTAATCACCGAACAGGTTTGGTTCAAGCCAATCTTTGATGTTGAACAGTGGAGTTGCTGACATGATATTGATGATTGGTGTGTAGCTTTCGCTAATCCGTGCTTCCAAATCTATACATAAAAAGAAAACAGTTAATTATGGGTGTGAAACCTACATCTCACGCACAGTGTTGATCGAATTTGCCACAAATCATTTAAGAATTTCCACAATGCAAATGTTCTTCATGATAATTTTGTTCACATGGTCAAGCCACTTGATACTTCTTATCTCTATGCTCGGGATCTAAGAGCAGTTTAATTTCTGCTTAACTTAAAATTAAACTAGTCCAAAAATAAACAATGTCCAAAATAGTTAAATTGAGTATAAGATTTACACAAGAGGTTAAAATGAATGTAAACGGTAAACGGTAACTCTTCAGAATGCAAACTTAAACAAGTCTATTCTTCGAGTAAAAATCACTAACAATCATTGTAAAAATGCCTAAAATTTCACAGAAAATCACACTAGGCCTATTCTAAAAAAATACTTATAGAGAATAAAAGAACAATCTTCTAGTAAATCAATTAGTGAAATAAATTAAAGGAAGGAAACTTCAGTTAATCTAACAGTAATCATTCACAAAAGTAATAGATCAAAATACCAATAAAATATTGTCATTTTATAAGTAATCGGCCTACAAACAACTGAAACGGAGATAATGAACATGAACTGATCAATTCTATTTTACTTTGAGTCGACCAGCGGACATCAAATACTGTCTAATCAGTTCTTATATTTATAAAATGTATAATCTATATAATAATTTATTGATGAGAACAACAGAAATGTGATTAAACTTTCCAAAAAATAATAGCAGACCAAACTTCTTAGGCAGAAAAATTTACAATGTACAGTAGGGGAACTGGACTTAATATCGATGTGCTCTCTTTACTGTAGACCTGCAAACCCGAATGGGCTCTTGCATACAGGTCTTATCTAAGGTTGGATGACTTAAAATTAATTGGCCAGGGGATACACAGCTTAGTTTAAAATGGTGAAATAATCATGGAAACCACTCCTATTAGAAAATGAACTATTTTGTTGTACTTACGCAGCATAAGAATTTACCTCCTCTACATCACAAGTCCCCAAAATGGCCAGAGTGAGCTGAAAGCAATTAACTGCACTTCGCCCATGTACATGTAACACACTTAGTTCAGGACAAAAATTCCAAAGGCATGTTTCCAAATAATTAATTGTAGCTGCATGCACATATATACATATTGGTACATACCATCAGTAGTGTACACATTTCCGGTCTTGATTTTTGCAGAGATGCAAGAAAACAGCTGATCAACGTCCTCATGGGTATGACCCACCGGAAGGAAGTGCATCAAGACCTGCAAATGTTCAAATCAATACTTGTTTTGTACATTCTCAACGGAAATTAACAACTGTATTCAGAAATCCCCCCATTCATGTGTAACATTCCATAACATTCCATAAACAGGTACATGTTTTAAAAGGAAAGCAACTGATATTACCCCACCTCTTTGAATACTTGAAGTTCTATCAGCAATGCTGCAAATGCGATCACGTAACGATTTTTATTCTCTCTGAAACAGTTGTCAAGTTGCAGAAAGAGGGTTTGTCCAAGTTTGTCCTTATGCATCACAAGCACCTTCAGAAGACAATTCATGGTCATGTTGCTATCGTGAGGCACGTGTTTGTTATCTAGAAATACAATAGGTATCTTCCACGATGGAGCATCAGTGTGCATTATGACACCTATTTTTGAATGGAAAAAGTTACGAGAGTTTATATTTGCAAGTACACAAATATGTTATTTTCAAATGTATATTGGATATTGATTGACAATAATGCTTTTTCATATAGTACAGTCATACAGTCTTATTCTGTAGTTGTGGGCACTGCGCTGTGCGAAAGATGTCGTGGGGAAGAAAACCACTGCAGAAATATGAACTTTACCAAACCTTAGAAATAAACCGACTGCAAACATGAATGAGATACATATTACATGTATTGGACTCAATCCATAAAATAAAAATATGGCCTAATATTTTAAACTGAATACTGCCATAACTAAACAGCAGATTTTAGTATCATCTTTGTCCAAGAAGCTAATCCGTGCAAAATCATAAAATGTGCATCAGAACAAAACAGGTTATGAAAATGTTTATACCTGTTATATGCACAGGAAGTCTGCATAAGTGTGCTGATCCTTTATCCCGCTTTATGAAGTGTGGAACATCAGTTTTTGCCTGATCCATACCATCAATTATGATAACGGTCAAATACTGGGGCTGACGGCGAGCCTTTTCACGAGCTAAGTGGTACTCCTTTCGTTCATTTCTTTAAGAAAAGAAACAAAATGATGAGTACACTTATAAGTGCCTTGGGGGGGGGGGGATTGCCTTAATAAAAGTAAATGGGAATGAGGTAGGAATGGACAAGTGATAAATGTACAACTTTTGAAATAATCTATTGACATGCCTCCTAAACCTTGACATTAAATGTCATTCAACACAACTGTGGTCACAGTCATACACCAACCCCCAATCTTATTACTTCAATTTTGCCCTTTGCTATTTGCTTCTCATAATGTATTTTTAGGGGTGGGGTCACTTGTTCAAAATGTTAATAGCAATGACTTTCCACGATATAAAAAGTAACATTCCATTTAAAGGGGCAGAATCGTCACGATCAACAGGGCATGGAATCGGTGTGCTAGTTTTAGATTAATCGGTGACTGAAAATAATACCCAACATAATATTAAGGTAATTATTACCATAGCTGCTGCATAAATGAGCCATTAATTTTCAGTCACTGTGTTCATCTTAAACTATAGGACACCCACGATTCCACGTCCTGTTGAAAATCTGCTTTGATCGTGACGATAATGTCCCTGAAATAAAAAAGAGTATGTTTCAGGCAAAACCTTCTTTTCCATTTGTTTCAGTGGAATTCAATGTGTACCCTCTGTTAAGGGTTTTAAGAAACCACTACACTACATGTGATCAACTTTAGAAATTTTATTTCTGAAATTATGTCAAGAAAATAATATGTGAGATTTCATAACAATTGGTGTTTTGTGTACATGTACTTTTTTAGAAAATGACAGCCCTCCCCAATGGACACACTTTTTATACCCCCTGCGGTGGTCAATCTAAAGCAGTAATAACCTATTAACCTCTACAGGTATACCATATGCCATTGATGGTAACCTGTAATTGAATGATTTATTTCATCTATTAATGGCAGTGACCACTGATTGCTGCAATGACCACCAGCTTTATGCATAGGAATATGAAAATCAGAAAACAAGAAATTAAGTTTCTGTATATAATAATCTGTATGAAAATTGTGTTATAATGAATGCAAATTTATTATAAATACTGTACAAACCAAAACCTAATCGTAAATTATTGACAAACCATGGAATATATTGTATCATAGATTATAATCTAATTATTTTTGGCCCTACTTTCTTTTTCACATTGGGAGTCTTTGGAAGTGTAAATAGGCTGCCATATAAGGGCAAGATTAAACTAACTTCATTAGTTCTTGAGTCTTGCTAAATTCTAAAATAAACAGCATGCACGTCGGTATTCAATAAACATTCAGTCGGATGGGAACAAAATAGGCATATATATATATATATATATATATATATATATATATATATATATATATATATATATATATATATACTTGTAGTAAAACTAGTGGAACGCTGGTAGTTGTAACTCCGAGGTTCACGCGTTATGCGATCATCAGACAACAAGAGTTGTCTGATGATCGCATAACGTGAAACTCGAGTTACAACTACCAGCGTTCCACTAGTTTTACTACAAGTATAATATGCTCTGTCTATGTGGCATTGAGCACTCTACTTCAAGATAGACCGCTACATTTAAGTATATATATATATATATATATATATATATATATATATATATATATATATATATATATATATAGATATATATATATATATATATATATATATATATATATATACTTGTAAAACTAGTGGAACGCCGGTAGTTGTAACTCCGAGTTTCACGCGTTATGCGATCATCAGACAACAAATCAGACAACAAATATATATATATATATATATATATATATATATATATATATATATATATATATATATATATATATATATATATATATATATATATATATATATATATATATATATATATAATTAAATATATATAATTAAATTAAATCGGGACGGTGGCCTTAGCTTTCGATCCAATCCAGACCTTCATCAGAGGCTTTGACAAAGTACAACATAAAAACTCATCCATTTATATATGGAAACCTGCATCAAAAACACCAACAATTGTATCAGCACAAAACCTATGTGTATGTGCATCATATATGACCTACATTGTGTTACAGTGTAGGCCACTTATTATAATAATCTGCCTTCTAGTTTGGGTGGAAACCTCAGAGGAGTGCTTATAGCTTATACTAGTTGACCTGGACCTGGAGTCTGTGCACGGTCAGTAGAGAAATACCAACTGAAGCTGCTACCAATACCATACACCACCTGTTGGTGACCCAGGTTGACTGTTGACATATCACAATTGCTCTAATACACAGCCCTCAGTCATTTATGCAAAGACCCTGTTTCAAATTGAATAATTATGGCTTCTAGTACATTAGATGCACAAACATAAACATACCGGTTCTCGATGAGGGTAGAGGGGACATGTGTTCCAGGGATATCATCATCATAAAATCAACCTTTTAAAATGTCATCCAAATTAGACGCAATAGTTTTACAGAAATCAGTATGTGTAGGCCTAACAGTTATGTTTTGTGATGCTTTTATACACATTATAGGCCTAAGGCTTATTAACATGGCCATTAAATGCCACGTAAATAATATTGATTCAAATACAATTTTCTCGACGATGACAGCAGTTAACACAAAAATATTTCTCAGGGTGATTAATACCAGTACCAACTCTATACCAAGTTCAATGTAAGCTTTTAGATTGAAAATATAATAATTTTTTTAGATTTACAAAGCTCTACTATGTCTTTAACAATGATTGATCAGATATATAGCGACTAATTATAAGAACTTACTCTACTGACATATTGTGATGCTGAATCATGTCCTCAATCTCCTTCTGCTCAAAGTCTGATAATGCCCTGCTGCGCTTTTCTTTGAGATTTGTACATAAAGAACAAACCGTGAACTCTGATCTCTGCAAACGAAGGATACCGTACAAACACAATTACGAAATTGAACATTTGTGTTTAAATATGCACTCTATAAAAATATTTTTTGACTCGTTAATACAGCAATTTAAAGATGCGTTGCCCGATTGTGGCTAATTTGACAGTAACACAAACTACAAACTTTCATTTGCAACATCGAACTGAAAAAGTTGTCAATTATTAGTGGTAGTTAATTAAGAAATTCAAATGAGTTTATGTTGGGTCCTGACATTTTATATCATGTTAAATTGGTTCTTACAAACAATTTGCATGTTGTAATTATTGCGTACATGTACTTGACGCACGCGTAGCCTACGCGCACGCATAACATGATCATAAATGTGTTGCATCTGCTTTATTATTCAGTCAAACTGTTCACTTCAATTCACGTGCTTTAAAAAAGTATTTACCTTTCCCAACAACCAAAACTCAGGGCTTTTCATGTTATTTTGTTTTGAAACAATACAATCTTTTGAAATTCGTTCGTGGGAAAAATCAATATTTTTCATCTCTAGTTGTGTCTTTATCTTTGTGTTCATGACAACTACGGTAGGCCTACATGTAAACAAAAGTGTTTACACTGTTTACATATTATACAATTTGTAATTAACCATGTCATAGTAGAAGTTGAATGATTAAATACAAACAATCTGATTTTGAGTTTCATTGCCATGTTGGAGTTATAAATGCATACCTTTGCAATGATAAAATTGGGCAAATGGTCTTTCCAGATGGACGTGAAGTACTCATATGAGATTATCTCCTCGGTGATTCCTCTAGATAAAAACTCATCAACCATCCTCTCGTAAAGAGACTTTTTGGTATAAGTTGTTGGAATATGTACTTGAGATTTATGTGGCATCCAGTCACCAATGCGCTCGAAAAGATATTTCATCCACGCTAAAGCATTGGATGTTTTTTCTCTCTGAAACGTTTTGTCCTTATTGCCATGCTGGATGTTGCTGGTTCCCGTAAGGGCAAGTGTTTGACATTCCAAAAACCTTCGATATGTTATGTCATGGGCGTGGCACCAAGCTTTATCACACACACTAGATCCTCGTATGACAAAATTGTTAACAACTAATCTGTTTCCTCCATTATTAACTACAAACTTGCTCTTATCTCGTATTTGGTTGATTGATTATATGTTGTCGCTGTTCAGTAGTGTTTTTATCACTTATGATAATTCTACAAAACTCAACATCTAGAGGCAACAATGACTTCAAACAATTATTGAAACAACAGTCATTTCGAAGTACATCTACTGGACCTGTTGCCTTCCATGCCTTGTGTATTGTTGATTTTGGGATTGGAGATAAGTGCAGTTCAGTTCTTACGGCAGCTGGTTTGTATGGAGTTGAAGTTTTTTTTATTACTGAATACTTCTTCTCCATCACTTGAGTCAGAATACAATTGAGAATCTAAATCTGTGCTAAAACTGGAACAACATAAGCTGTCATAATCAGTACTAAATCCGGAACAGTTCAAGGGATCTCTATCTGTTGAAAAGCTAACACCTGAAAGTGGGTCATCCATGTTCATGTCACTATCTGTTTATGTAAAATAAAACACATATTAAAAATCTATACTTTTTGATAAGTAAACAAATATTGCTCTGTATATGATTTTTAAACTCTTTCAGTTCACCCCTTTTCCTCCATGAGGAAGATGTCTCTCGTCAAGTAAAATTACTGTGGCCCATGTTGGTACTAAAAACCATTTTAATTTATCAAACAATTTAGGCCTAATTTGTTTTTCGAAATAAAATGTCAAATGCGTGCAGTGGCATGCGAGGGCATAGACAGACCTTGTTCTATGGGGAGTATTCGGAAGTGGTGAGATGGTGGCAGCCAGTGCTTCCACTTTCAATTAAATTTGTGGAAGAACTGGACTGGGTGGTTGTACGAGTAGGAAAATAGAGCAGTCTAGTCCTTGCTCTATGGTTGGAAGGAGTACGATTTGGCAAGCGTTTGTAAATGTAAATTACTGTGGTCCATCTGGCGTCATATGGTGACAGTTTATATAAGTATGTTATTTAGGGGTGTTTTTACTACTCTGAAACTAGCCCAGGTTGGACTCCTGACGAATTCGTTTCTCTTCAACCTGAGCTTTATAGGCCCACTGAAACGAGCCATGTGCGCCAGATTCTAATGGGATTACGTTTTTAGTAAGAATTATAAGGCCACTACAACTCCAACCCACGCACAAAGCAGTACAGTGGAAGCAGTAAATAAAAATTTAATAATAGTGAAACCACTCACCCGACAGTCAGTGCGGCAACCTGGCAATGAGCTCCACGGTGGTCACGGTGGTCTGTGACAGCTCACATGGACGAAGGATTGCTCACACACAAGTACACGGGCGCGGTCGACCATTACTTATAGCCTAATAACTAGTAGGCCTACTGGTACCATGGAGCTAGTACTAACGTTAGAATCCGAAAACTGTCGACAACTCCTTCTAATCTCCATGTTCTAATAGACACAATCGTATGGAAAAGCATGGCTTCTTCCGAGTGATTCTGCTGTACAAGGCACATCATAGATATGTTGTATTTGTTGGTTGGAACACGAGTTTAAGTTCTCTAAACCGATCTGAGATGTTCCCAATTTTAATTTCCAAACATTACGCACATTACCAATGCGCGAAGAAGTTTTATCCGGAACTAGGGCAAGGTTCGGCCACCACTCATTTTGGGGCGATCTTCAATGTTTGTTCAACTCTTTTATATAAAAAAATACACCACAAACTTCTTTTTTTTAAATGAAATTTTCACAACTTTAGAAAAATTCAATGTTGAAAAACGTAACTACATATTCCAGTCGACAGCAAAGAACGTCAATGTTGCTTTTTGGGAACCTTCGTATTTTAACATTTTCGACTTCGTGATCAACCGAGTTTGCGTCACTAAATGATCGGTATCTTCACAACGATCGCGGATGAAAATTACACATTCGATAGTTCATTAGTTATTCCTCACCTCAATAAAGTATCAATTTTCTATCTGAAGCGATGTGGATTAAACAGATTTTTTTATTTGCAGCTGTCCAGAACCGGGAAAACGAATGTTAGTAAATACAGTATAGTAGTACGCCAGTACAGTTTCCTTTTACGACTTTGAAAAAGTCTCAAAGCATTACGTGAATTCCAGAGCCTAAACTGCACAGAGATTCTAGAATGAATATAACATGATTTTGAACATTCAGTTTGCCTTCCCTTGCTATTCAGCTATCGATGGGTCGTTGTTTTAAAACCCTCCATGGAGCTCCCTATGTTTATACACAGTGCACTGCTGTTTGTTGTTACTTTGTACCCACTGTACATCACATGACCACTAGCCCGGAGTCGCCGATTGTGTCTATTACAGTGAAACGCACTCTACCCCAGATTCGTATTGTTAATAATTGTTCCTGAAACGACGTTGCACTATTAAAAATTACTTGTTTTTTCCCCGCGAAAAGTGATTTCATCGATAATGTGTGGTATGTCAATATTGCTTTCAAACGTCTTTGGATAAGTATTAGTTGGTAGCAAGAGGATATAGGATTGTTTGAGTATTGATATTTAAAAATATATATTTTAAGACAATTTCTATTCAAAAATATAATTTTCCTAATATATATTTCTGTTTTTTTTTAAAATAATAATTTATCGTAATTTAAACTTGGCCCGAGCAAATACCCCTAGCATAATGGTACGCATAAGTTCCAACATGGTTTTTCAACTCATTTTTTGAATAATACTTTTTGGAGGCTATTTTTTTTAGCCACTACAGCATAGTAGATCACTTTCCGATTCTCAACCTCTCAATATGTTTGGTCAGTTTTGTAAACATTCTGTTCGTGTAATTTGCCCCAATTGGGTTCGATAAAATTAATATGATTTTATGGATAAATTGATCGAGATTTTGGAAATGGGACAGGGAAGTTAGGGGCTGAAAATATAATTTGGGATTTTTCCCCCGCCCGAAAAATACCCCCATATCGCGCCGCCACTGATGAAGTTGGGGGATTTGTAATTGAAAAGATACGTTAAAATTCCCAAATCGAAAGTTCACAAACTGCATGAGACTTGTAGGCCGAGGGCCCAACTTATAAACATTCATAAACTTGACGCGTCCTTTCACTAATGATGTAGGTTTACATTTCACATGATGTATCCCTCTTAATTTTAACTGCAATTCACTCAAATCATTTTAAAACAATTACAGGGATGTCAGAGCATAAAGAAAGTTGACAGTTAAGAGTTATAAAAATACATTCAACTACTAAACTTCTTGTAGACTGGCACAAGTTGATTAAATAGCGCCCTCTTTTAGTGGTAATTTTGCATAATAATCGTTCACTCAATATTTTAAATCAAATAAAATATAAATAAAATACTTAAAACTGTTTAAAACCTAATAACTTGTTATTTGTATTACAAAAAATGCTAGAAATCAAACATGTTCAGTCAATTTAAGTTTTTCGTGAATTTCATATATTTTTCTCCCGAAGAAAGCGCATAATTTGAACACAACGTATGCCTACCTGAAATATTTATTATTTTTGGCTCAGTTTGGGAATGCAGAAATTTGTCTTCTTATATCGATAATTAATTTATTTGTAAGTAAAAAGTGGTTTATAATATTTGAATTATATATCCCGATATCCTTGCTCAGTAAATTTGTTGAATATGTGTTGTGGGAAACTTGCAGCAGCGGTTTTAACCATTTTGAAGTTTCTTTCCATTCTTGTAGCCACAGTACCCTTGTTCTGTTTGTCTTGTATTCTTTCGAAACCAACTCTCTCACTTAATGATGAATAATCACACGAAATACTTATTTGTTTCCGTTTATTTTTCTGATTAATGGACTTTGTTGAGCTTTCTTTTCGAGTAAAAGTGTGGATTGCAACATCATCGACTATAACCCATTACAGTTTGTTGTCAAAATATTAACAATGATAATCTTTATTTTAATTTGAATTTATTACACAAGTATGACAGAGAACTTACATTGTATCAAATTGATGATGGTATTAAAGATACATTAAACGATGTTTAAACTTGTGTTCAGTGATAAAAACAAATCCTCTATGGAATGGATCTTCGACTAAATTAATTTAAAAAAATTATCTAAGCATTTGTATTGGTTGTTTTCAACAATAACAAAAACAGAAGTGAGACGATCCACGGGTTACTAATTTCTGCATGTGGATAATTGAGTATCAGTTGAATCCGCAAATAAGTAAATTTACTCACATTGATATTTCTTGGAAGAAAGAATCAACACACACAACAATTGCATGAAACAGATTTTTTTGCAATCACAAGAATATAGTCAAACAACTAGCTTTTGGGAAAATAAAAGTTGCCTACACAAACTGTCAATAAAAGATACAACTTAAAACATCCAGCTTCTCATTGTTTTCTCAAAAGATAATCATATATTAATTTTTTGATTACATTTTCAAAATTCATGTGATATACATAAACAAAAAGTGATTTTTATGTAATTGTGTCTAACAGCTAGGCAATGATCATTCTTGTATAACTAAGTACATTTTTGAAAATAATAATTTTAGTATGTAATGGGCCTATAGAACACTTTCATCGAATGGATCATGTGTACTGCCAGGGAACGATTGCATTCTGAAAAATTTTACATAGCAAAATATTCAGATCTTTTGTGTGCACTGCAGTGAACACTACTGTATAGTGAATAGCAAATGATGAATATAGATTTCAGATGCTGGGATGGATTTTGTGAAGCATTTTGCTATGCAATACATGGAAAATCATTCTCTGATGTACTTCATGTATAACTCATGGATTATCTTCCACATGAAAATGACTGGTTGGCAAACCAAGTATCTGTGGCAATAGTTTTGTAAAATATTTTAATTATGCATGGAAATGATTAACACACTATTGAGAATGAAATCCCCAACACTTTTAAGGCTTATTATTTGTTTGAGGACAAATAATAATTAATTATTTAAATTAAGGATATCAAAACAATTTTTCCTAAATTTGTTGCTTATTTTTCACATTGAAAAACAATGCTATTTGACCTTTGTAATCATGGCTCAGCTTCGGTGACCATTGCATAATAAATACATGATTATTTTAAAATCTAAAACATGTTTTTGTTTTTAAATAAAGGACTTAAAGTCCCCCAAGTCCTATGTTATTTCTAGGGCTCAGCAGCTAACAATATAAATAAGAAAAAAATGTATATAAACAATAAACTGTTACATTTCAAAACATGACCAATCCTAGAAAACAGCAAAGACTCGTGTATGTTAATAGTATAGAAAAAAAGTTATGTACAATGTATTACTTAACATTGGACATCTTTGCGCCATTCAAATGTTAAGCCATTCAAACTCGGGTGGACAAGTATTATTAGTAATGTAGGTCAAATATATTACAAACATTATTTTGTGTAGCCTACTACAGCTACAGCCATTGAAATATACATTAAAGAGGAGTCCCATGGTACAAAATACGCTTTCTGACCTACTTAAATATTCCCTTAAACAAAGAGCAATTAGTTATGCCCAAAGCCCCTGAGAGTAATAAACTAGAGAAAATGGGCAGCTGTTGAGCTACTTAGTTTAATAATTGTATTACAATTATTAAACTAGAACACTACAGCACACCGTACAAAAGCTCATTCTGCCTGGATTCATGTACCTAGCTTCAATCAAAGTATCTTACGATTTAAAAGACGATTGACCTTTTTAGCAAAATGCCTCGTGGAAGTTATTGGTGGTTTGATAACACGGAGGGTGAAGTATACCTAATGTGTCGACAGGTGGTAATCCCAAACGAGTGTTACGAAGGGACTCGAAGCCACTTGGAGCAGTGAAGCACCTAGCCGTCGCCTGGAAAATCGTAACTTTTGATCCAGATACACCGAGCACGTCAAATACTTCCCAAGAAACCAACGACATTAAGGTAATAATTAAATAGGCCTACCCAATACAGGTTGAGTAAAAAAGGACAATAGGAATTCTTGAAGACATGATTAACGTTTGTTAGGGCTAATGTTAGTAGCCTATATGTTTGAATCCTATCTTATTTTGTTTTACCTTGGACATGTTAGCCAAAGTAAGGACATGGCCCCACAGATAAGCATTATGACCAGGGTTCTAGCCAGGATTTTGAAATTGAAAACTACTGTCCATTTTGTTCTCTTACATACAACAATGTATAGGGGCCTAACGTTCGTGAGTGTACTTTATTTTTTTAAGTTTTTAAAGTTACATTATGTTTTCTCAAAAACGTGATTAGGCCTACCTATTTTTATGAATTTTCCATGCGTTATGTCTTGAAAACTAACAATAAAGGATTGTGATAAATGCAATGCAGTACATTGGTCCACAAAACAATGCTGTAGTGGCTAGTGCCTAATCCCTGGAAAACATGTCTGTATAGTTGTACATTTGTCTACCTAAAGGCTGCATCTGTACTTAAAATAACAATAACACTTCTTTCTAACATGGAATTTAAGTAAGACTAATTGCGGTGACACCATGTGAAATTCTCAATTGAGTAGTAATTAGTTCTGAAAAGAACTGGAGGTACAACTCGACGTTTCGATCAGTGTGCTCTGATCGTCCTCAGGAGAAACATGGAATTTAGAAAAACAAAATCCTAAATAAATCCAAACTGGAAATTATTTCACTTTTTTAAAAGTGACAGCACCAAAACTAGTGACTAAATTATTTCTAGGGAAGACTGATACCTTGATCATTAAACACAATTGGAAACGTAGGCCTATATTGGAAATTGTTATTTTCCAAATTTCTAACATTGGTGAAAACGGTAAGTGTTTCTTCCAATAGGCCTACCGATCACTCATTGTTTTTACAATGGTTCAGTTAAATTTCATGTTTCATGTAGGTAATCACCCAAGCAGGCTACTCCAAAGCAGTTACCACAGGGCAATTCATATGGCAAATGAATGACTTCTGCCGCTGCCTTAAGCCATGTAATGATTCCATCAGCCCAGCACAAGACATTGTGGATAAGTTTAACTCCATGATGGGATTCAACGAACTTGAGGATTCAAGTCTACCGAGCACCGTTGATGACACAGATGTCTCGACCATTGATGGGGAAATTTCAAAGGATCCTTCTGATGTAGAAACGCAGAACTTGCAACATAGGCTGGGATAAGTATTTGTAAGTGTTTTGGGTATTTTAAAGCTTGTTGTTTTCGGGGGTGGCGGAATTTTTCAAGCATCTGCATTATTTATTTTGTCGTATCTTGTTTTAAATTTTTTGTTTTTACATTATTACAAACAAATAAATAATATTTGATTGAGCATATTACCTTTTTTTTTACATGCAGTGCTGTACAAAACTGTACAATATTTCGTCTTAACTCTACACCGCATATAAACTGTGTACAATGTATTGCCGGCTCGAGTATTTAAATAAAATATTGCGTTGTTTTGCTATTCACTATACAGTTTGTCAAGCACAAAGCGACGACACAAAGACATGGTTATTCCACCTCTTCTTAAAAAATCAAAGGTGATAAAGCAAGCAGCTTCTACTCCATCTGAACAGTACAAGTTGGAGGCTACTACTGCCCACCTTGGTAAGGCAGGTTAAATTGTTGGAATGAGTATTTCATCTTTTAAGTAGTGGGAAGAACTTGCAAATTGACATTATTTAAATGTGCTTGAATTGAAAATCGGTTAATTACTTTGAATATAATAATATGCACTTGTTAGGTACATTTATCAAAGCACATGATAGTTACACTGTCTAGCAAGCAGCATTGGGGATTGACTGACAGTTGCTTCGTGATTATTATGTATTCGTCGTGAATAGTTTTTCTAAGAAACACTATTTTCTACTCTAATTTTAAATAATGTTTATTTCTCAGGACATGCAAAGATTTCCATTTCAAATCTTGAACTCGGAGAGCAGATCCGACCTGTGCGGAAGGAGTCTGTGTGCACTTTGCAATCTAAAATGGAGAAGTTTTCAAACTCTACTCTACTACCAACCACTTTGCGTCATATCAAAGACACTTCCCAGAAAAGATCTGTTCACCGAGGCAAATGTAAATTGTGACTAATAAATATTACCAAACTCAAATCACTTGGCAGATGACATTTTAATACAAAAATAAGAGAATTATTTAAACTGATTTGTAAGTGAAACGGAAGTTATGATCAAAAGAAGGTAAACGTCTGAATAACATTTGTGTACATCATCATAATAATTACCAGACCAAGGTCTAGGGCAATTTAGAGGCTGGCCCTTGTATAACCACACTCTCGTGTTTATAGGGGGATTGTGGGCTCATTAAAACCAGATTCCGTCAGATCAATTCCAGTGTGCATGAATAAGTGTGAATAATGGGCTGTTTATCTGATTTCAGTTCATTAGCTTCATTTGAACTGCAGAGTTACCAAACCTGGGAACAGATTGGTACAACTGGGCAGAACTAGAAA
Organism: Zoroaster sp. YZ-2022; assembly: GCA_029582265.1. Lineage (NCBI taxonomy): Eukaryota > Metazoa > Echinodermata > Asteroidea > Forcipulatida > Zoroasteridae > Zoroaster > Zoroaster sp. YZ-2022. The sequence goes on from CM055827.1 coordinate 18,452,288, forward strand.
GTTAAAATTACATGAATTCTGACTTTCTGAATTTTGTTTACAACAAACGTTATCTCTAGTTTTTACTATGTCCTCTTGCCTCAACATTGGTAAAGTGTCGGTAAATGCTTCCATACCTTGTAAGAATCTAGAGATATGTAATCAAACCAACCTGTAAAAGCTTCAGCTCATTTCGTTATTTTTTTTTTTACGAGAAAACAGTAAAAATGCATTCCGCATTTTTGTGTTCATTCTAATGGCCGGAGTTTTGGTCTCGCGAGACCAAAACTCTTATTTTACTATTAGAAAACAATAACACATCAGGCATAAATATTTCAAGGAAAGCTTTCTACCATCGTTATCTTTATAACATGTAAATTATGTGTAAATCTGTGAACATTTTAGTTTTTCGGTCTTACCAATGTTGTCCAGGGGTCTTAAACTTCTAGTTTTTTATTTGTGGTGATGTATCATCTTAATGCAACACCCAAAAGGTTCTGGGGCTTCATCATCCAGACCAATGGCCGGTGGCTAGTGTAAAGGATATTTAATGCAACCTCTGTTATAAATAACGAGGGTCCGTGGTAATTTGTAAAACGGTCTTGTGTGAAACGGCCTTTAGTTTCAACCAACTGTATGTATGAATCAATTGCATGTGTACAGCGTGCTGTTATGACAACACGATTCCAGTTGCAATATACAGGGTTGAAAATATTTACCTCATTTAATTAACTTTAGACCTTTACTGGTGGAAAATGAAAAATATGTACGCAAACAGATATAAACTATGCCCATGTATACTCCACTTATATTAAAATTTATATTGAAGGTTTGTAATTTTAAATGATTTCTTTGTATGCAGGCAAATGGTTACAAGTATGTGATAATAGGTGGCCAACACAATTTTTTGGCAACCAAAGCACTGAATGAAATTCACCCAGATAACAATCTGTACAAAAGTTGGTGGTGCTCAATCTACTATGGTGGCATGTCTCTGGAAGCTCGCCTGTTTTTGTCCAATAGCCACAATGTCATTGGTGGTTTCCGACATAAGATGACATTCAAAGACAAGGTATTGTGTACAGTTGTTGAAGTCCTAATTTAACTTGTATTCAGGCAATGAGTCACCTGTTTTTTTTTAAATTTATTATAATGGGTTAAGTACACTACATAAAGGTAATTCTGGAAAACAAAATAAGTTAATGATGGTTCCCATATTATTCCCCATTTGAAGTAGGGTCAGTCGGTCGGGGGAAAAACAAAAACAAAATATTTTCCTGCCATCAGACGATATTTTCAGCACTTATATTGAAAGTGCACTCGGGTATTGCCTGGTTTTATTTTATTTTTATTTTGTATTTTGTTAAATTAATTTTTTTTTTTTGGTCGGGGCTTCTGGACAGAGTGGGCGGGGAAAAATAATGTTGTTTTTCTTTTCTGGAACCAAAATTAGGTCGGTCGGAAATGGGAACTATATAGAAATAAAAAGGAACGTCCTAATTGCCATGCCTTGGAGGTTGACTATTGGCTATTGTACCAGATACATGTAGTATTGTGAAATTTAAAATCCGTCAGCATTTTAGCTGCTGAATTTTGATTGATTCCATACGTTTAAGCTTGTGCACTCAGTATTTGTCTAAGACAATGACTGATCAGATGTGTATCTATGTGGTAATTGTTTGTGATATTCTGTTATGATTTACACAGGTGCAGATGTGCCATTCTGTAAAGAAAGAAACTGCGACGATGCCAGCGATTGAGTGGCAAAACAAATGCTCGGCCATCTTAACTGAGGTATTGTAGGCATACAAGTTAAATTTATCATTTTATTTTGGCAGTGGATATTTTGCCGGTGACGGCACAACGTTGTGGAACGATATTTTGCTGGCAGTCTTCTCTGATTGTTCAATATGCATGACGTATCCAGTTCCCGGCGATTCATCTGAGATATTGCCCCCGAAAATAGGGTGCAACAACCTTTTTTGGCACTCGTGGGTCTTAAACGTTACCGTACTTTATATGGTTTTTGAAGGGCAATATCTTGAAAACAGAGATGTGTGGTGAAAATTGCTATCCAGGGTAATCTGGCACCAGACTTTTAGAATTTGGTATCAATGATTGTTAATTTTTTTGTTTAGGATCCCAAGGGCCACCTCATGCAGATCATGACATTTCTGGCCAGCCAGAGTGAGGAATTATTGGATATTTTGATGCGGGTTCTTGGAATGTATGAGAGGGCTGAACTTCTGGGACAGACTCTCCGCAGAAAGGATGATCAAATGACCGTGCCCGAAATAAAGCCCTACATCTTCCGACCATTTCTGACCCTCCCACCATCTGCATTGGAGAAATTGCTTTTACAGGTAAGCGATTCCATTGTGGTGGACGTAATTTGTGAATGCAGATTTGCAATCAAGGAATTCCTACATCTTTAGTTGGGCGTGAGACCCGTGGCAGATTTAAATGCCTTTCGTACAAGTCATCAGGTATGGCATAGGTTGTGTTTAAAAATCGCTAGGTAATCAGCGTATGCAAAGATTAATACACCGCCTTGGAACAAGGCTAAACCCAACCCAGAGAATCAATGCTAATTACTTTTAGTTGTCAATATCACAGCATCATTTGTAATGTACGTTATGATCGACCATACCTTGCCAAAAGGCAAGAGTATCTATCGCCCTTTAAAATTTATTATTTTTCATCCAACATTTACAAAAGACAAATTGCAAATATTTTTCAAGAGATTGGTGGAACACGGCTTGAAAATAACAATTTGGAAATTACTTAAAAGATATTTTTGTTCACTTTTCCATAAAATTACCCAGATGTCCAGGAAAGCAATGTCAGTTGGTGAGTTCCAGCGGGAGGGAGTAATCCTGGTTAAGCTGCAGAAAGTTCAGAGGTCCATTATCATGGATGTTGACGCCTCATCCTGGGAGGAGGTAGAAGAGCGTTTCCCAGACCACTGTGGAAGGGAGACCCTCTTCCAATTCATTGCCGGCAAAGGGGCACCTCGTGCACTCAAGCAATTATGCAGGACGCTGATGAAATCAGAAAAAACACAGCAACGAAGAAGACCAGTTCATGAAAGGGGCTCCATACCAGGGAGCTCATAACACAGTTGGATTTGCTCTGCAGCAAGATCCAAGGACAATCACTGTTTATCAAATGGAAGAACTGTGCCCCGAATTCCCTGGTTTCCATCTGACCATCATATATCTGCCAAAGGTACTAACAGGCTTTCATCAAATTGTTTCTCTTGATATGATATCACACCCTACAAAATAATACAATTACTTTTAATTATGTATAGTAATCAACACCTTTAAATATCATGAGAAAAATGCACAACATTAGTTAAAATGAGAAAAGTTTCCCAAAAAAGAGTAATGTTCTATAATTTGCAATACAAAGTAGTGCAATACATTGTACTCATCTGCATGTAATATTTGTATACTGTTGGTGGCAAACTAAAAATGAAATGCATTTATTTCATTGACTAGGAATGGGAAGCTGATCAACTAGAACTGGTGTTGGCAACCATCACATCTTTAAACCTTTCAGCAGGCCTGACAGATTTTAAAGTGGTCGTGCTGTGCGACGTCTCGAAGCAGCTGGCTGCAGTGCATAAATGCCTCGATGATACTCAGCAGTTTGGGCTGGTCTCAAACTGCTTTTATCATCTAACAAACGCAAAATCAAGTAAGTCTTTATCACAATCACATGAGTGTAACCCTATCATTATCATTTTATTGATTTATTTATTTTTGTTTGGGGGGGCATACATTTCCAAAGTCGCTGCCGATTCGCTCAAAACGTTTTGTATGATGTTGATACAAATCCACAAACAAGGACACTGTTTTAAATATATTTCCACATCAAAACAAAAAATAAATTATACGACTATCACTGTGATACTATCACTTTTCTGGGAATTTTGTACCAATGCCAAATAAATGATTGGCATAGGAACACCAGATCCTCCCACATTATTTTTAATTATTATAACACTAGATAATATTCAGAAGAATCCAAAGAGTTTGGCATTGATCATGTGCAGCGTGAAAGGTTAGGGGCAACAATATGCAAGGGGAACACTGTGCCACATTGATCATACTGTGGTTTTATACTCACTTAAAAGCAAGATACCACTTATAAAAAGTTGTGAGATAGTATTCATTATGTAGTGTGCGTAAAAATTTTAAACACCATTTGAAAATTAACACCATGCATGTTATTTACATTGATTTTATGAAATCTGCGCGGAAAGAACACCAATGTTTGTATTGCTAAAATGATAGCACCATTATACCCTGATGCCTAAAAAATGCAAGATTTATATTTTGTCTTAGACAGTTCTGTGTACACTTACTTTGACAAAATTTGGACCTTATGGAGCTCTTTATAAACATCTGTTTGAGTCACATCATTCACATTTATTTTGATAACTGACATTTCACTTTTAATTTAAAAATAACAGGTCGCAATGTATTTGCTGATGCTGTTGGCGGCATGGTGGTTGGTAGCCAACAACTACCAACTAGTCAGATGCATTGGAAAGGGAGTGGGGCAACCAGTAATATCATCCAGTGTCAGAGTGACAGACCCTACCGTGATGACGAGGGACAAGTGCTTGACCCATTCCAGAAGCCTCTAGACCTCTTCAAAGAGGTTATTAATACATTCTCCAGCACACATCAGTGGATACTAAATATCTGCTGCAAAACAGGTAGGACTTCCTTTCTGGACTTTTACATTCAATATATATGTAATTCTGACCGGGGCTTGATCCCTGGCTACTCGGCAGATATGGTTTGGCCTCTGACCTGGCCCCATAGAGCAATAGATAATTGGCATAAGTGGACCGCCCACCAACATAGGGCCTGGTTAGCTCAGTTTATAGAGCGCTCGTACGGTATTCGAGAGGTAGAAAGTGAAGACCGAGAGACCAAATTGTAGTTTCGCCTGAGGAAACCGAACATCTGATGTCTGCCGGGCGCCGGCCATGTCCGCCGGCCGCCAGTATGGAACAGTTTTGTTCAACATTCAACATTCCACAGGCAGTTATTTGATGTGAACTTATGGCCTAAAGATTCGTGTATCTTGTTGATTGTCTTGTTTCTTTTTCTTTTAAAATACTTTGAACAGACTGGAGCCGGCTAAATCTAAGGTGTCTTTACTACTGGCCTATGTGTTTTAAAAACTTCGCAGAGATTATTCATTCAACCAATGTATTTACTAATTGTCATTCACAGGGACAGGTGTGCTGGCAGGGCTGCAAGCTGGACGAAACTGTGTGGGTGTTGACGACAGTGGCCTTCTATTTCATTTACAAGGCCGATACAACCAACTTGCACTTCACCAGACATCTACTAAGCAAGATCCTTCCTCCACGGAATAAATTCACACATCCGGCTCCTCAGTGTGGGATTTTGATGATGTAACTGATCAGGAGCTTGAGGCTATTGATAATTTGTCTTAAAAACCCCATTCAGGACCAGGCTTTATAGCATCTCCAGAGCGAGATAGGCATCATCGGTAAATTATTATTTTGGAGGTGTGGGGGGGGGGGGGATATGTGTATAAGTTTTGTCATTTAAAAATAGTTATTTAGGGCCATATTAATTTGGTGCCAATGATGCATTTTTGACAACAAGTTTTTTTTTTTAATGCAATGTCTTGGTATTTAAAATAAGAAATTTATTGGTATTTAGTGAATAAATGTATGTTATGATTAAACTTTCAGTTCGCAAACAAATTTTTTAAAAGTTTCAAAATTGGCAATTTTAAAATGTGCTCAAATACCTTCAGTTCACTTTGCATAGGCTCTCAGGTAAAATAAATAGTTGACAAAAAAGCAACAGCAGAAACATTGCTACACCATCCCTTTAATGACAAAAGGGATCTTTGATTGACTAAAGGTACGCCAATTGGCGTACCTTAGAAGAGAAACATTACTAATCTTTATTGGTTTTCTTCCACGTACTTTATTCACCTCAAGACTAAAAGACTAAGGCCCGTATTTTAGAACGTTCCTTTACTGCAAAGGACGCCTTTATGCCTATTGTTCTCTTAAGAGAACAATAGGCATAAAGGCGTCCTTTGCAGTAAAGGAACGTTCTAAAATACGGGCCTAAAGGTACACCAATTGGCGTACCTTAGAGGAGGTACTTTAAACATCTCAAGACTAAAGATACACCAATTGGCGTACCTTAAGCCTAAAGGTACACCAATTGGCGTACCTTAGAGGAGGTACTTTAAACATCTCAAGACTAAAGATACACCAATTGGCGTACCTTAAGCCTAAAGGTACACCAATTGGCGTACCTTAGAGGAGACACAGTATTAATTTTTATTAGGCTTTATTCTTCCATGTACTTTAAACATTGCAAGACTAAAGGTACACCAATTGGCGTACCTTAGTGAAGGCACAGTATTAATCTTTATTGGGTTTTCTTCCATGTACTTTAAACATCTCAAGACTAAAGGTACACCAATTGGCGTACCTTAAGAATAAAGGTACACCAATTGGCGTACCTTAAGAATAAAGGTACACCAATTGGCGTACCTTAGAGGAGGCACAATATTAATCTTTATTGGGTTTTCTTCCATGTACTTAAAACATCTGAAGACTTAAGGTACACCAATTGGCGTACCTTAAGACTAAAGGTATACCAATTAGCGTATCTTAATACTAAAGGTACACCAATTGGCGTACCTTAGAGGAGGCACAGTATTAATCTTTATTGGGTTTTCTTCCATGTACTTAAAACATCTGAAGACTTAAGGTACACCAATTGGCGTACCTTAGAGGAGGCACAGTATTAATCTTTATTGGGTTTTCTTCCATGTACTTAAAACATCTGAAGACTTAAGATACACCAATTGGCGTACCTTAAGACTAAAGGTACACCAATTGGCGTACCTTAGAGGAGACACAGTATTAATCTTTATTGGGTTTTCTTCCATGTACTTTATTCATCTCAAGACTAAAGGTACACCAATTGGCGTACCTTAGAGGAGACACAGTATTAATCTTTATTGGGTTTTCTTCCATGTACTTTATTCATCTCAAGACTAAAGGTACACCAATTGGCGTACCTTAGAGGAGGCACAATATTAATCTTTATTGGGTTTTCTTCCATGTACTTAAAACATCTGAAGACTTAAGGTACACCAATTGGCGTACCTTAAGACTAAAGGTATACCAATTAGCGTATCTTAATACTAAAGGTACACCAATTGGCGTACCTTAGAGGAGGCACAGTATTAATCTTTATTGGGTTTTCTTCCATGTACTTAAAACATCTGAAGACTTAATTAAGGTACACCAATTGGCGTACCTTACAGGAGGCACAATATTAATGTTTACTGGGTTTTCTTCCATGTACTTAAAACATCTGAAGACTTAAGATACACCAATTGGCGTACCTTAAGACTAAAGGTACACCAATTGGCGTACCTCAGAGGAGACACAGTATTAATCTTTATTGGGTTTGCTTCCATGTACTTTATTCATCTCAAGACTAAAGGTACACCAATTGGCGTACCTTAGAGGAGGCACAGTATTCATCTTTATTGGGTTTTCTTCCATGTACTTTATTCATCTCAAGACTAAAGGTACACCAATTGGCGTACCTTAGTGGAGGCACAGTATTAATCTTTATTGGGTTTTCTTCCATGTACTTTATTCATCTCAAGACTAAAGGTACACCAATTGGCGTACCTTAAGACTAAAGGTACACCAATTGGCGTACCTTAGAGGAGGCACAGTATTCATCTTTATTGGGTTTTCTTCCATGTACTTTATTCATCTCAAGAATAAAGGTACACCAATTGGCGTATACCTTACAGGAGGCACAGTATTAATCTTTATTATGTTTTTCTTCAGTGTACTTTAATCATCAGAAGACAAAAGGTACACTAAAGGGACAGTGTTAATCTTCAGTGGCTTTTCTTACATGTATGTAACATCTCAAAAATAATTTGTTCTATTAGCGTAAATTTTGGTTTACCATGGTTTAGTAAATAATAAATTTGGTAAATAATAAATTGGTATTTTTGTTATTGTAAGAAATTATTTGTAGTCTGAATTGAATTTGTGTGTATGTGTTTGTTTTAAGTAATTTAACATCAAAAATAGTATTTTGTCAACTGATTTGTACAAAAACAAGACCAAATTAATTTTAGAAAAATAGATGTAATCCCGATGTTGTTTATATTACCCTACCAGTGTTTCCTTGGAAAAACACACACAGCAACATTCCTAGTTGAAATAATTTAAATATCAAGCATTGGCAGGTAAAATACTAATTTGAAAATAAGGCGTTTAATTAATTTCACTTTTATTTGCAGAAATTTGGAAAACAACCATTTCCAATTATACGTAAATGTTTCCAATTGTGTTAGGGTAAATTGCTCCTAACTTTGACTACTGTGTAGAGTCAATTTGACTCCCCTCAGAGTCATGGTGGCGTGACGTCTTGACTTCTAAGATGTGTTGTTATGCAGTACGCCATGTTGGTTTTTGGATTAATTGCAATTCGTTGTCGAGTCATGTCGTTGTTCACTATAGAATTATTGAACTGTTACTTATGCTAAATATGCATTTACAGCTTGCATGGACTTATGGTTATCGTAGTGAAGAACTGTTATACAAGTGAACCACAGACTTGATGTATCGTTTGCTAAATCTGCAAGTACTGTATATACTATAATATAAATCTGTGCATTTGGATTTTAAATTAAAGAAATTGCGAGTAAAAGGTATTTTCCGGTATATGTTAACACAGTAATACAAATTCAAGCACAGCTGCACATCAAACTTAATTTATAATGGGTTAAGAATCAAGCTGCAACGATGGTGAATGAGAGTCCGCGTGACTCCACTGTCCTAGTCCCCTGACTCCAAAATATAGAGTCAATTTAAACAGTTTCTGGAGTCATCGCAACTCTTTCGAGGGAGTCATAGGAGTCATAGTTATCCCACTTCAAATACATATATTTAAGAAAGTCAATTTATGAAGATCACCAGATATTCTTCAAGAGTGTCACTGGAGCCCAAAAGAGAGTCAGTTTAGATAATTATAGTTTCTGGACTCCTTTTGAAGAGAAATCCTGACTCTAGTTTGGAAATCAATGTATACATGTCCGTTGTTTTTTAGTAATGCCATTCGCCATCCTATTTAGCAGAGTTGCTTCGACTGGAGATTTTTTTCATTTTTATTTTCATTTTCGTTTATCGGGCAATCAATTTCAAAAAAATTCACAAAACGAATTCAGGCAAGATTAGTGGTCGAGAGGTTAAGGCATCTGTACTATTATAAACCAGTAAGTCGTGGGTTCGAATCCCGCACGTGTTGCCTGGATAGTTTCCACAGACACTTGAAAGCACTACGTCAGTGTATCAGGCAAGAACAAATACAAATGGTTTATCACCCAACGGAAAAGTTCCTCAATTGCCATCTTGAATCATTCCTTATTTCTGTACGGCGGTCCATAGACGGAACGATATATTCCTCATTAGACAAATCTGACCTAAGAAGTTGGTTGTTTATCTTCAAAACGAAAAGAAGGTGATTTTGGTCTTGTGCAAACTTAATTTTTTTAACACTGTGGATTTAACATTGACAATTCCAGGAGTAGAAATTAGGTATCACTGGGGATAACAATTTATTGATAAGAGCAACAAAACAAATTATGTTTAATCGCTACAAATCAACTTTATAATTTTGCTTTAAATTAAATTGTTGCAGTTAGTTGCGGAGAGGCTGAAATAGCTTGTGCCACATCCAATCTGATCTGCGTCCGAAATAACACGTGTGGAAGAAGCCTACCCTTCTGCTTTCCTTCAGGTTTGTTTATCAAGATGTAAACCAAGGGTACGGGACGAGGATGATAACCCACTAAAATACATTTTTAGGGGATTGACCAATTTTATAGTTCCTAAAATCCCTTTCCCCGCTGTCTGCAAGATAACGTGCCTGGTGCTCAGCAGATATTTTAAAACCCTGCGGTGAGGCACGCCTACTGTAATTCACAATAGGTTTATGCATTTTTTGTTTAATTACTCCTTCATTAATAGGTCAAAAAATAAATACTCCGTAAGTGCTATCTCCATACCATTGTAAATAACATACTGAAAGCTCATACAACTGGGTCAGATTGTTCACTCTGAAAGTCAGCATACACCATGCCTGATGGGTCCCTAGGGGTTTGTGTACAGTTTGGCTTAGTGTCGGGTATCACTAAGGCTGGCTGAGGACTGATAACCATCATCAATCACCCGTGACCAGGCGGCTAGTAGTCATCACAATGCCGTACGTGAGTGTTGTTTGACAGTTCTGTGGTACTCAGGCCAATGAAAACTTCCATGTTGGGGGATATAGGATTGTGGGTACTTCTTAGTACCTTGGTTGTTTTCAATTATATATTTAGCACAGTGGGTCCGAATTTATGGTGTTCTAAAAATGACACAGGCACATTGCAAGAAGAGTGTTCACGCGTCGCACTAGAAGTGTGTAAGCGTTGCATTAGGATTCACGTGTCGCACTAGAAGTGTTGTCGCGTCGCACTAGAAGTGTGTAAGCGTCGCATTAGGATTCATGAGTCGCACTAGAAGTGTTATCGCGTCGCACTAGAAGTGTTGTCGCGTCGCACTAGAAGTGTTGTCGCGTCGCACTGGAAGTGTTTTGCGTCGCAATAGAAGTGTTGTCGTGTCACACTAGAAGTGTTTTTGCGTCGCAATAGAAGTGTTGTCGTGTCGCACTAGAAGTGTTGTTGCGTGGCGCTAGAAGCGTTATCGCGTCGCACTAGAAGTGTTTATTGTATTTCATTGTTCAATTGTATTTATAAAATAATATAATTTCTTTAATGCAGAAAAGTATTGCTCAGGCCTATTGGGTTCGCTCATCCCTCCGCCCCGGGCCGTAGCGAGAGAGGGGAGTGGTGTGGAGTGTGACACTCCAATAATGTTTTTCAGTCGGTATTAAGAGCCTCATTTGGCAAATCAAAGGCACTAGAGCAAGGGTTGGTCCATAATAAATTTCCAGTCAGCAAACCTAGAGTTATACAACATTTGTTGTTAACTACAACACTAATTCAGAAACATTTCTGTATAATCATAATAATAATAATAATAATGTATGGGCTGTGGAATGTAAAGGAATTTTTGGTACAGTATTGCATGCTAGCTGCCGACCAATCTGGTCGCCGCTTTTGTATAATTGGTTTTGCTAGTAAATGTATGGCTTATATATTAATTAGTCGAAATTTAGTCACATACGGCTCTTCATACGAGAAAAAACAGCAACAGTGAACACATCCAGTGCGACGCAACAACACTTCCAGTGCGACGCGACAACACTTCTTGTGCGACGCGACAACGCTTCTAGTGCGACGCGACAACACTTCTAGTGCGACGCGACAACACTTCTTGTGCGACGCGACAACACTTCTAGTGCGACGCGACAACGCTTCTAGTGCGACGCGTGTATCCTAATGCGACGCTAACACACTTCTAGTGCGACAAGTGAACACTCTTCTCACAATGTGCGTGTCTCTTTTAGATTTTAAATAAAGGTAACACACGATTATCGTTAGCACAAACCTGACCAGACACCTTTATTGAGCAAAATATACTTGCCTCAAAAACAAAATGGAAGCATGTTATATGATTTGTGCATGTAAATATCTGTCGACGGACTTTCATGCAATATTTGTCCTTTTTAAAGATAAGGTCGTATGCTTACCGGATTCAAGTTCTGGTGTTAGCAACATAATGTGGGTTCGAATCACGGCCGTGACACTTGTGTCCTTGAGCAAGACACTTAATCATAATTGCTTCTCTCCACCCAGGGGTTAAATGGGTACCTGTGAAGGCAGAGTTGGTTTGCTCTATATGCGCTAGAAATGGCAGCAATTGAGCTGTATACTCCCTAGGGAGCTGAGATGGTTTCAGGAATGATTTATGAGCCTTATGAGCCTTATGAGCAGGGATAATAATATAATGCGCCTTGAGCACCACTTAGTTGGTGGATACGTGCGCTATATAAATCCACACATTATTATTATTATTATTATGAATGAAGTCAATTTTGTTTCAGGATTATGCGGTGCAAGTACAATCGAAATGGAAAAGACTGCTCCTTCATCCGATCTGAGGTCTCCCTACTACCCTTCCAACTATCCAGCAAACGTTGAATGCCGGTGGCGAGTCTACCTTTCTTCCATATCCATTACTAATAATACTAGGCCTATATCCATCGAAGTGGTTTCTTTCCTAACGGAGACAGAGCGCGACTTCGTACATATCAATTCGTACGGCCAGGAAAATAAGTCGTTTGTGTTGCAAGGAGCGACAAAGGTGCATTGAATATTATTGGAAGCTTACGAGGTTGATATTTAATTTATTAGTGATTCGACGGTGGAGTATACTGGTTTCTATCTCAGACTGATACACGTTGACAATAGTAAGTTATATCGTATTTGAATGAAACAAATTTGTGTAATTACAAATACCGTTAAATAAAGAACCGAGCATAAAATCTTGTATTGGAAAACATGGATTTCCTGTAGATCAGATTGTGTTTTGGGTTTAATAACTCATTAACAGTGAAAATAAACCCTAAATACAAATGTTAATTATATGTTTTATAATATGCACACAATCTTCCTATCATATATGCATTTACTTTTTGATTTGCCTGAAGGGTCTTAAATGTTAGTACTGGTGTAAATCCTGGGGGATGGGGGATATATACCCCCCCCCCCCCACACTTTTGGACGGGGGATGGTCCATAGGATCATCCCCCCAGAATTTTCCATACGATGGACAATTATATATAATAAAAATACACATGCAGAACTTCAAGCTATACCGTGCACACAAATTTCAAAATCATCCCCCCACTTTTCATCACGCCTTCTTATAGGAATAACATTTGTCCAGATCCGTTTTCGTGATTTGCAATCGACCCTTGGTGTTGTAACATCTTCCTGTCGAAGCATTCTGGAGATTAGTTGTCGTCATGCCTGAGAGGGTAACAATTAATTAGCCCAAATGTGGACTCTGTATATACTGAAGGTGAAAGTCTAACCTGGGCTAGGGTAACAACCTCCATTTTGTATACAGATACAAATCATTGTCTCAACGGTCTCGACTGCAGAGATGGTTTATGCTTACAAGACAGCGCCAGATGTGATGGGTTTAAAGATTGTCAAGGAAAAGGAACAGACGAACAAAGCTGCGGTAAGACACCATGTTTGTGAAATTTAAATTAAAGGCCCATGCTCGTCGGATTATACACTTCCGTACGTTTAGTCCCGGTCATGGGGGCTGTAATAAATCATAATTATTATTCCAATTCGATTATACTTTCCTACCGGACTGGAACCCAATTTTCAAACATGAACATCAATTGGCCTTGTTTAGTCTGGAAACGTTTATTTGTCAATAAAACAACTGCTGCCATATTTGGACTGTTTAGGATGTTTTTATCATGATTATATAACTATCTGTAGAGCTCTGTGCCGGGAAACTCTTCGTTGTCAACAAAACAACCGTCCTGCCAGACAATAACATATTCTGTGTTTGTAGCGCTCTCTACCTGTTGATCAATTTGAAACTTTTTCTCTTTCCTCCTTATTTACATAGACAATATAACTTGTCCCGAGTTTTATCACTGTAAGAAATCCAGTGAATGTAAGTATCTATCCAAGGTTTGCGACGCACATGAAGACTGCACATGAATACTGCCCTGAAGGAGATGACGAGAAGGAATGCGGTAAGTCTGTTTCACCTCTTGAGGGCGCTCATTCACCTACTACCGCCATAAGCTCAACTGCGTCCCCAGGGTCTGCCTCATTTTCACTAGTAGAACGTGATGGTAAAAAAGATTTCCGCAATGCTGATCGGTTACTACAAAAATATGCAAAACTAGTTTAAGTACTGTTTCGAAGAAATGGAATCTGTAATTTTGTTTATTCATAGCAATATAAAGCCTTTAATATTAATTTTGTCAAATGTTTTATGATTCATTTTTTCGAGAAAGAATGCCACATTATATCACAACAGGCCTGAAGATGTCAGAAGATACTGACCGAAACGTCGAGTCGTAGCCTCCAGTTTTTTTCCAGAATTATTTACTACTCAGAATTTCACATGGTGTTACGCAAATAGTCTTAGAGAGAGAGAAAATATCGATGCAGCTCGAAAGCCCTGGGGACAAGGTTTTGATAAGCTCATCTCGGGCAACAAGTTAAAGCACGTGAAAATGTAAATTTTGTCCAAACTATCCGAGACTTATTCAAAATTTAATAATGTGCTCTATTAAGTGCCCTGCTTTATTGTCTTACAAAGATTCACCAGTGTGAAATAAATCCTTCAGATTCAAACTTAAACAAGAAGGTTCTTTACCATCGCTAAGGTAGTCTTTTTGTTTTTCTTCCATACAAGTGCATGCAAATGAACTGAGGATGGTGTTATGATAACTTGAGTCATGGAATCTGACAAAGATAGCAACAGCATGGTTGAGATATATAGTTTTCTATTTCTTAATATAGATCGCCGGTGCCCTAATGAATGTAGTTGCCAATACGATGATAACAGCGATCTAAGTGTGATTTGTAAGAACGGTTGGGACGAGACAACTGTTTCCAACATCGTGAAGATCACGAAGAAGCTGTAAGATACAACTAAATATTTATTATTTATAATTTTTCTTATATGTGAAAATTTTGGAGTACTAAAGATAAAGTTATTATACATGTATTTCCTGTATACTATTTTAGGCCAATTCGATTTTTTTTTTTTTAAACTCGTCTTAAAAACCAAATTAATTACTGTTAAATCGCGGGTTCGAGTCCGGCATCAGCCAATTTTTCTTTTCTCGATATATATATATATATATATATATATATATATATATATATATATATATATATATATGTGTGTGTGTGTGTGCTGTTACGTACGGCGGGCGCACGGCAGAAAGAAAGTTGTGGGTTCGAATATCGCCTGAGTACACTCTTAAAACTCCCTTGTCAAACTTTTGACCCTTTTGCCGGGTCAAATATTGTTGACCCATTTCTGGGTCAATTTTCTTATCGGTGACGTCATGTCAGCAAATCAGCCATTTTGATTGGACGAAAAGAAATACGTCACGCAGCTGTGCAGGTCACATTTTTTCAACCGCCATTTTTAACTACGATACGATGTCTTTTGTTTCGTCCCAATGATCGTTGGAGAATCCTTTCACAATGAATGGAAGGGGTTTTCATTACTTTGTTTCATTTGAAGGTATGTAAAGTTTCACATTTATTATACATGTATGTTTGTTTTAGTACACAGATAATGACTACAAAGCCATGGTTATAAGTATAACGTTAACATTAGTTTGTGCTGCCAGGTCATGTGCTGGCCATGTAAATGTGTATTTGTGTGGTTGACTATGTATGTGTATGTTAGCTAGTACTGTACAACCCATTGTCATTGTTCTGTAAAATGGATGGAGGGGTCATCATGATATGTGGACATGATCTGTTCGCTGTTTTATTAACAAAATACACACACACATGGGGGATGTTACAGTACTACTAACGTTACTTGTTAGTAATTTGGCATATTATCAGTATTTCATATCGTGGTGGTTGCTGCACTGCACTATACTTGCACTTTTCTTACTAAACTACAGTAAGCCTGAAACAATCACTACCTTTATTGAGATAATGGAAATGTCACATGGATGATGGAGGAAGGAAGAGGTCACATGTATTATATTCTATTCTAACGCCTAACTTAAAGGCATTTTTCTGAAGTTGCATTATTTTTTCCTGATAATATTATTAATAACATGAGGGGTTTCTGACTTATGTGTGTTTTGTTAGCATGACCCATTATTCTTCATCCCTCTTTGAAAACATTTACATGTAATTTTGTTTTTACATGATATGTTTATATTTCAGATCAATGGTTGATCATGCTTGCTATGACATCATGGTCAACCATCTACAGTTTACACTACTTAAGGGTCAGGATGATGAACATCATGTAAGTTTTTCTGCATTCAAACAATTATTTATTAATTTTTCATGAATCCATGCCCCCCCACAGAAAAAAAGAGAAAATAGAAAAACAGGAACATGGGCAGATTAAGTGTGGACAACTAATATTACGTCTTAAGGCTGTGTGTTTTTGGTTTATATTTCAGGAACCGGATACCCCAAAAAGGGGAATCTTCGGCTACCCGTAAATAAATTGTAAAACACTTAAAATACTCCCGAATGTATAAAATAACCAATATGAACACAAGTTTCTCTTGTTTAATTAGAGTCTTAATAAATGTGGACTTATTGTAATACTTTTCCCGCCTCAATATTAAAAATGACTTGAACACAACAAATTTTAACAAAAATTTGGAGACTTCCATTTGTGTGGCTTAAATGTTTTAAAAGTCATTTACAGGTAATTGGAACTGAAAAATGGAACCGGGTAATGACAGTTTCAGTCATCCGGATACCTGGCACAATATAATGCGCCTTGACCACCACTCAGTTGGTGGATACGTGCGCTATATAAGTCCACACATTATTATTATTATTCCTTCCATCTTCACCATCAGAGTTAAGGCGGTTGAAGGGCAAAAGGCAACTCTATAGTCATGCCACTATAGGATGCCACCAAAGGATGCCACCAAGTCATTTATTGACCGGTAAGGATGTGACTGTTAATAACCTATTGCATTTTAAAGTGCATTCTGGGAATCTGGTGACAAATCCCATAGCATGCAAATCATTTGAAGTACACAGGCATAGGCCTAATGGTGCACCAAATTTGTAAAAGATGTGTTGTCGTTCAATTCCTAGCATGCATTGAGAAAGCTTAAAATGTTTATTGTTTCTTTTTACATTGAATAAGTGATTGATTAGCCATCATTTTGTAAGCCTTATGAATTCTTAGGCATGCATCATCACCATCTAAGCTGAGATTGTATTAGCAGAATCTTAATTATGAATAACAATTTAGGAATTTCAATTTCTAGAAAAACTTCAACATTATATACATCGGTATCGGTATATATTGAATATACATGTATCTTATTTAGTATAAATTGTACATGTCATTGTATTCAGCCCATCATATCATAACTAGACACAAGTATTAAACCTTCACACTTTAATATAAATTGTCCACCCTTTTTACTCCAGATTGGAACCATTGAACCCTTGTTATACAAAAGTGTTACACAAACAGCTAATTGTGCTACCGCTACGAGGTGTGTCAGAGTCTGATATTAAATTACTGAATGTCAATCTAATTAATCACATCATCTGTAATTAATCACGGCATCAAACATCCTGGACAATTCCAATTATTGTTGTAACATCATTTCAATAATTGATACTTTGCACTGATGTGTATCCTTCATAACTTAGCTGTGATTGGTCAATGCTGTCTTGGTGAGCGCGCCCTTGTCACGTACACCGCATATGCCAGAATCAACAACTGTGTGCGCGCCTTTTTAAGGATTAGCAGGCGGTAAATTGTTGGTAGAATTCTAGCTATACATGACAACACGTATGTGTACTGTATGACACGAGATTGACTCGTGATTTAAGTTTATCGATGAAAGAAGCTACAGCGAAATTGAAGAGATTTTTGTCTTGATGTTTCCATTAAAAACTGCAGAATGGGTTGAATATTAGAGATACTGGTTGTGTACTGTATGTGTGCCCCATGCAATGGACAAATAGGTAAGTTAATACAATCACTCTTGGGTCTAGTTTACCATTAAAGAGAAGGTACAAAATTGGTAATAATTTATAGGCAAAATTGTCTGCCCAGTCTCTGAGTCAATATACAATGCAACCATGTGAAAGGTTTCGGTTTTTTAAATAGTGAACTTGTGTTCGTTCGGCAAATACGACATTCTTTATTATAACGTGGAATTGTTTAAATGTTTACAAATTCAGACTGGGGAATATTTGTCTGACTATTCTTAAAATGGATAACACCTCAGACAAATGTATATCATATCAAGGGATGCTTTATACCATCATAAACTTCACGTAATATCAGTTTAAAGAGACAATATCTTCACGATCAGAGCACACTTTCGATGTCCTGGAATTGGTGTCCTAGTTAAAAAATTAACATAGTGACTCAAAATTACTGGTTCCTTTATGCAACAGCAATGGTAATACGACCTTGTCATGTGGGGTATTATTTTAAGTCACTGAGTGAATCTCAAACTAACACTCTGATTTCATACCCTGTTGATCGTGCCGATACTGTCCCTTCAAGAGAAAAAAAAATTGCGTGTTGTTTAAAATACCCATTACGGATTTCTGTCATCCGAGCTCGAAGCCCAGGTTCCTCATTATTTTCATCAGTGCTGTAGCGAGGATTTTCTGAGTGACGTTTATGTGGGGTGGGGGAAATTTGTTTGGGGTAAATTTACCGATATAAAACTTAAATGAACAAACAAATTATTTCAAAATACAGATTGGATTCCCGACATTCAGAAGTTCAGAAATACTAACTAGTTTGTGAAGTTACAGACATACACTATTTAGCTAACAAGTAGGGGCGGCCAAACCCTTCCCCCTGTGGGTACGCCACTGATTTTCATTATTTACCAAGTAACATCTTAACCAGCATGATACCTCCGGTAATCCTTCATTCAAACAATTTAATTAATCCAAACAAAGTCACAAGCCTTTTGCTAAAACCACATATTGGAAAAGGCATTTGAACACTTCAACATAAACTAATTATAATAAATCGGCCTATACGGACTTAGCTCTACAGTATAAACACTTTTTAAAGTTTTGACGCCCATTTCCTTTCTTTTCTGAAAGTAGAGACTATTTTCGTCAAGGTGGGTGGAGGGGAGGTGCGGGGTTGTAAATGTATCCCAAAGATCTGTTTTCCTTAATCTAGTCGCTTTGGTAATGTTCCCACTCCCCCCAAAAATAATATTTTATGAAAAAAAATATATAAAAATTCGAGTTCACCTTTTTAAGTGTAAAACAAAATGCTCTTTATTAAAGTTAAGTTTACATAATTATTTCTCAATCATCAATAAATAATAAATGTCAAAATATTAAACTTTGTAAGACATGTCACTTTATTGCCACGCATCTTATGCATCATGCTTGGCTGATTTGTCGGTATCCGAGAAGTCACTGGAAATTGTTTTTCAAACCGATACCGATCCCGAAAGATTTTTTCTTTCGTCGCCAGCTAAAGTCTATATGAATATTATATTTCGAGCTATTTAATTCTAATTAAAAAAAAAATCAGTAGTTTTGAGTGCTGGATAAAAAAAAATATCGAGGCTGACTTTCACTAAAGGCTCTTTGTGCTTACGATTCTGCAAGCCTCGATTTCCAGTCAAGTAATTGGTATAGTCATGACGCCGTCCATCCGGCCAGCCAGTCGGTGAGGCTGTGCTACCGTCCAGCCGGCCAGTGAGACTACGCTGCCAGAAGGCAGGGTACTGAGCTAGATGACTCTAAATGTACTGAAAGTGACTGTGCACGGGCAACGGGTTTATGTTTGTTCATTGTTTTTGACAAATTAGATGGAATTATTTTCAATTTTGTTTTTAAATTATTGATTGTGTGTATAAAGTTCACACTATTCCCGCTGATAAATAGGGTGAAAAAACAGCAATAACAAGGTTTTTGAATTGTTGTTCTGTTCTTAAAAAGAAATTCACGGTTAAACCGCAAACCGTGTTTTGCCGACTGAAAGCCAATAACGACTTTCCCAACATTTATGAACTACACCCTTCGTAAATAGACCTAGTTTATATAAGCTACATATTTCATGTTCCTTAGAAAAGGTAAATGATTTGCCCTCCCATATTTTTGTTTAAACAAATATTTACATGTAGCATTGAGTATTTGTGTTTGTAACCAGTAAAGTTAATGTTTCTCTAAAACTAAATATAACATTCTCTAAAACTGGCCCCAAATTTCCCAAAATTTTCCAAAATGTTCCCAAAATTATTCCAAAATGATATTACATTTCTAACAAAATTAGGTGGGTCTGGGAAGAAATGTACACCCAATTCTCCTCGCAAAAGGAACATTTACAAAAATTCACAGGAACTCAAATCCTTGAAGATATTTTTTGTTAATTATTTTTTTAAATGTTTTTATCCCACGCCGTAATGACTCCAGAGGGGATTGCCAATGCAATAATCCATCCAATCAATTTAACAGAATTGTTTTAAAATTTAGCCATATTTACGCTGTATTTATTTTCATAATAATAATAATAATAATAATAATAATAATAATAATGTGGATTGATACTGTGCCACACCTGATTCCATTCCCCAATCTTCACGATAGATTTTAGCTAAATTTCTTTCCCACATATGCTCATATGTAACACTGTCAATTCAATATTCATTTTGGTTAAGAGCAACAGATGAAAAATCTGTTTGATTAAAGTTAACTTTACATAATTATTTCTCAATCATCAGCAGATAATAAACGTTAACATATTCAAGTTTGTAAGGCACATCTCTTTATTGCCATGCATCTTCAATATGCTTGGCTGGTTTTTCGGTATCCGAGAAGTCACCGCGCAGAAATTTGTTTCTGAAAGCGATACCGATCCCGAAAGGTTTTTACTTTATCAAAATAATATCAAATTCGGTTTTTAAAAGAACACCACGATTCTTTCGTCGCCACCTAAAGTCTCTATGAAATTTATATTTCGAACTATTTTATTTTAATAAAAAACAATAATTGTTATAGTCATGACGGCGGCCAGCCAGCCAGCCGGTTAGGCTGCGCTGCTGTCCAGCCGACCAGTGAGGCTGCGCTGCCTTACTGTCGGCCAGTGAGGCTGCGTTGCTGGCAGGAAGTGTACTGAGCTAGATGACTCTAATTGTACTGATAGTGACGGTGCGCGGGCACGGGGTTTCGTGAATTGTTTTTTTCACACACAAAAATAGATTTAATAAATTTGTTATTATTATTATTTTTTTGTATAATGTTCACATTATTCCCCTTTGATAATTAGGGTAAAAAACAGCAGTATTAAACAAGGTTTTGAATTGCTTTTCTGTTCTTTGCGACTGAAAGCCTCTAACGACTGGTGAACATTGGCAAAATTGTCCCTTCATGAACAGGCCCAAGTTTATATAGGCTACATATTTCATGCTCCAAATATGTGGCAACAGTGTAAAAAAGATGTTCGAATTGATTCCAATAAACATGGGCCCAAGATTTCCTAAAATGTTTCTCAATTTTCCCAACACTATTCCAAAATGATTTGAAATTTCTCAAAATTTGAGGTGGGTCTGGGAGACGATTAGGACAGGTCAACGTTCAGGGGCGGTCATAACAATAATAATAGATAATAATGGACACTTATATTGCGCCGGTATTCGCCAAGTTTGACGCTCGGGGCACATGAACATTATCACCCCTGTCATCAGGCAAGTTATATCATTCCTAGAACCATCTCAACTCCCTGGGGAGTATGCTGCCTATGCTGCCAAATGTGTAGCGGAACAAGCTTACACAAGAACCATCTTGTCCTTACATGTCACCATTTTTCCCCTTTGAAGAAAAGCAAGTAAGTGTCTTGCTGAGGGACATAGGTATCACTTTCACGGCTGGGATTCGAACTCACATTCTGACGACTCGGCCATCAGAGCACAAGTCCAATGCACGTTCGTTGGCACCACGAATTAAAACTAAAATTTAGAATCATTCTTCAACATTTACACTCTAATTCTCCCTGCAAAACAAAAAAATTTGCAGGGACTCAAATCCTTTCGGATAGGATTTTTATCCCACGCACTAATGATTCTAGAAGGGATTATCAATGCAACAAATCCATCCAATCAATCCGTCGCATATAGGTGCCAAAGTGACTACTATGTTGGTGGTTCTGAGATATTAACTATTTTAGGGTCTTAAAAGTGTATATGTTCATCTCTACTGGTTTGAAAATGTATATTTACACGATTTTTAAGATCAGTAATAATTCCAACGACGAATCAGCACAATCTATCAAATTATTATCTCACAAAGTGACGTAACACTCTTAAACTATACTCTGTCCTTTACTGTCTATAACACAGTTATGTTGACACGAAACCTGTATTAACATGCTTAGCATACAGTGCGTATCATACAGTGCATATGATTTTTGATACAATAAATCCTTGTGTAAGTGTATGCATGGTACAAGTCTAATCGTTTGCACGCCGATAATTTGTGGCGCGAAGCGGCACACGCAATGTTATTTTAGTAGCCTACGAAGCGATGAATCGGTTTTGAATAAGACCACTTGTGGATATGAAATATATGTGACAAAGTGATGAATTTTGTGCAAACAAATCACAAACTTGTACGGCTTTGATACAAAATCATAAATAAAATTCAACAAGGGCCTATTAAAAATAGTTTGTTTATGTGTAAACAGATGGAATAATAAACACCGAAAACGAGTTAAAACGATTTTCTTAGAACAGCATTTTTGCCGATTCATCACTTCGTCAGCTATGCGTCGAATTTACAAGGCTTGATTTACAATTTAGCCATATTTATTCTGCATAGATTTTCAACCTTTCATGATAGTGTGGATTCATACTGTGCTCTCACCTGATTCCATTCCCCAATTTCCACGATTAGATTTTAGCCAAATGTTTTTCCCGCGTAAGCTCAAGTAACAATGTCAATCCAATATTCATTTTGGAATTATTCTGGCCCTTCTTAAAACAAATCAGCTAATTTTTAGGTAAAGATTAAGAGATTAACTGATTTAATTCTGCCCCATACCGACGTGTGTATAGCACTGCTTGCTCAGTGCTCTCCGAGTGTCCGTGAAAAAAAAACACAGGCGACCCGGGCGGGACCCGAACCCACAACCTCCTGCCCACCAGTGCAGACGTCCCAACCTCTCGACCACCAACCTCCCGTCCTAACCTCTCGACCACCGAGCCCGCCCAATGTGGGCAGGAGATCGTGGGTTCGAATCCCGCCCGAGTCGCCTGTGTAGTTTTTCACAGACACTCGGAAAGCACTGAGTATATAGTGCTATACTCACGTCGATGTGGGGCAAAATTAAATCAATTGTTTATCTCCCGACGCAAGAATTTCACCAATCTATATATATCGCGGAATCCGCTGCTATATGGGATTCTGGCCGGCCGGTCGTCATTGGGCGGGCTCGGTGGTCGAGAGGTTGGGACGTCTGCACTGGTGGGCAGGAGGTCGTGGGTTCGAGTCCCGCCCGGGTCGCCTGTGTGGGTTTTTCACGGACACTCGGAAGTACTGAGCATGCGGTGCTATACACACGTCGGTGTGGAGCAGAATTAAATCAGTTGTTTATCTCCCGACGCAAGAATTTCACCGATTAAGAGATTATTTTCCAAAATGGACTCAATACAACTATTGTTATAAGTAGCTCATAGCTCACAAATGCTCGCACAGAGCTTCCTGAATGCTTGATGACTATTAGTCAGTAATAAAACATTCTGTTCAACTGTTGATATAAATAGGCGAGCCAGTTATCAAGGGCAACCAATACGTGAATTGATAAACAGAATACCTTACAATAAAATAAATATCAAGACTGAATTATAACAGTAACCATCCTATGATACAAAAATACACTACGGTAAGCCCTTTTACAATACATATATTTTGGTTGAGTTTGATATACAAATATGCACAAATGACATGTAAACAGTTTTTAAACTAGCCATATTTCTGCATAGATTTTCACCCGTGGATTCATACTGTGTTCTCATCCGATTCCATCACCTTTATTCAAATGTTTGTTTGTTTGTTTGTTTGTTTGTTTGTTTTTATTTTTGTTTTTTTTCCCCTACGTATCCTCATGTAACACTGTCAATTCAGTAGGCTTATTCTTTTTGGATAAAAACAAGAATACAAATTCTTGATTAAAGTTACCTTTACATAATTATTTCTCAGTCATCAGAAGATAATACATGTCACAATATTCAAGTTTGTAAGACATGTCTCTTTATTGCCATGCATCTTGCTTTAGGTGGTTTTACGGTTTCCGAGAATTCACCGCACTGGAATTTGTTTTTGAAACCGGTACCAATCCCAGAAGATTTCTGTTTTACCAAAATACTACCAAATTCTATTTTTAAAAGAACACCACTTTCCTTTCGTTGCCAGCTAAAGTCTCTATGAAAATTATATTTCGAACTATGTTTTTCAATTAAACAAAAATCAGTAGTTTTTGAGTAATATTTCAAGTGACGAATCAGCACAATCTATCAAATTATCTCACGAAGTGACGTAACATTGTTAAACTATACTCTGTCTTTTATTGTTTATAACGCAGTTATGTTGGCACGAAACCTGTTTTAACGTGCGTATCATACAACGAATGATTTTTGAAACGATGTATCCTTGTGCACGTGTATGCATGGTACAAATTTAATAATTCGCGCGTGGATAATTTGTGGCGCGAAGCGGCACACACAATTTTATTAGCTGACGAAGTGACGATTCGGGTTTTGAATAGGATCGCTCTATGTGTGGAGGATGAAGCGCACGCCGTAGAATTTAGTATTTGAAACAAAATCAGAAATAAAATTTAACTATTCACTAACAAATAAACAGCGAAAACGCGCTACCAAAATTAATCCAACTTCAAACTCGATTTTCTCATAACAGTATTTTGTCGATTCGTCACTTCGTTAGCTATGCAACGAATTTAACAGACTTGTTTTACAATTTAGCCATATTTCTGCATAAATTTTCAAGTGTTCATGAGAATGTAAATTTACACTGTGGTCTCACCTGATTACATTCCGCAACGTTCAAGTTGGATTTTAGCCAAATGTTTTCCCACGTATGCTCATGTAACACTGTAAATTCAATACTCATTTTGGATACATTCTGGTCCTTAAAAAAAAAAAAAGTTAATTTTGTTGTTAAGATCAAACGATCATTTCCCAAAAATATCTCAATACAAATGCTCACACAGAGCTTCCTGAATGCAAAAGCTTCGGGCCCCAGACCCCACGCCATGAGTTCGCTTCGCTCGCTGGCTCGCTGGTTTGGATTCCCCATCACCGCCGTTGGACTGAATTAATTTTTCCCCTTTTCAAGCTTCTCAGCTTCATTAAGCCTTACACAATATACAGTAATCTGCCTACGTCTATATGGTGTACAGTTCCCTTATTATAGCCATAATGGTTGTCACATCACCAGAAGTACAGATAAATAATTGTTCGTTCCAGTAATGAGCTTCCTGGCGCGCATGGCTTGATGACTATGCCAGTAATAATAAAACAACCAATTCAACTGTTGATATAAATCATATGATACACTCAAAATAAGCCAGGCGATTACAAAGTAGACATTACAATAGAAGAGATGATTAAATTCAAACAGTATCCATCATATAATACAAATAAAACACTATGGCGAGTCTTGATGCTATGTACAGAAACAAATGTTGTTATAGGGAATTCATCCATTCAGTCCGTTCAAGTCGCCCTTTTGCAATACAAACTGGCTGAGTGCGACAAAATGCGCACAAAATGCTATGCCAATACACAAAATGCTATGCCATTCGATCTTCTATGTGATAACAATCTAAACACACCCAATATGTATTGCATTATAAGGGCATCTACAACAGCCCAATGCCAATGCGAAAGACATAGAAATTGGTATCAACCAGTTTGAACTTGAATGAGCTGTAGACAGTGAATAAGAATAATGGTCTAATACCAATACACCTTTATGATCAGCGTGATACTCTTATAATGCATTCACAGTACATAACATTATGTGATACACGCGTATAGCCGTGTACAGTATGTGAACAGCCTGAATAACTTCAAACAAACCAAAGCACAGAAGTTAAATTAATTTGAGAATGTAATCTTCCCAAACTATCATTGTCTATATATTTTAGATTAAACCATATGAAAATTGGTCCATATGTCTGAACAAAGTGCCAACGTTCATACCATTTCTCAAGCTGGTCAATATTGAAGTAGTCCTAGGTCTTTATATTAAAAAGGGTTGTACATAAAAATTAGTTAACAGTTCTTATTTCAAAAAATGACAAAACCTCAGGCAGAATTATTTATTACCGCCATCAACATTACACCATTACGCTTTCAAAATTGGTTAAAGGCTTAAGGGCTGGATATGTTACAATTATTCCATGTTAACTTCTTTGATACAGCATCTGATCCTTGTCACATTTATAATATATATCCTGTGCCTCTCAAAGTCAAAGTTGTTATGTTAATACTGATTATGGTCTTCAGATTGACGGTCTAATTCATTATCATTGTATTATAGCTCGCCGGGTAGATGTCAATATCCCCATTGTAAGATTATTTTACCCTGATTGAAACCCTATTCTCACAATGGGGATACAATTATTGCCACAAACGTGCAATCCTTGGGTGACATGTGTAGGTTGATGAAATTCTTGAGTCGGGTAACAACCAATTGATTTAATTAACAGTATTGGAACTAATTTAGTTTTATTGGAATTGTGTGTTTTGAAATTGCCCTACACAATTATTGTGTAGGGCAATATTAATTAATGGTGTAGGGCAAAATTAAATCAATTGTTTATAACCCGACGCAAGCATTTCATCAAGCTATACATATCGCTGAACCCTGTGCTATATAGGATTCTAGCCGGCCAATCGTCATTGGGCAAGCTTGGTGGTCGAGAGGTTAAGACGGCTGCACTAGTAAGCAGGAGGTTGTGGGTTCGAATCGCTTGTTTAGTTTTTTTCACAGACACTCATAAAGCACTGAGCATGCCGTGCTATACACACGTCTGTGTCAAAACATTTCCTTAAAATAATGTTCAAAAATTTCCACAATAGTATACCAAAAATGGCTTGAAATGTGTCAAACTTTTCCTAATAATAATGTTTTAAACATTTTGGTTAAGTTTCAACAATTTTCAACAGTTAGTGGGGGACTGTTAAGACAGGCCAACCAACGTTCAGGATCGGTCATTGAAATTTAGAATCGTACTTCAAAATTTACACCACTGGCGACCGTCCAATAATTCTCCCCAAAAGGAAAATTAACAAAAATTGGCACAGGCTTGTGATTTTTGATGGGATTACCAATGCACTAATCCATCCAATCATTTTAACAGACTTGTTTTAAAATTATATCTTTGCATAGATTGTCAACCGTTCACAATAAAAAAAATAAAAAAATAAAAAAATAAAAAAAAATACCAAGATGAGAATATATATATATATATATATATATATATATTGTAATCTCATGTAAAATATGTGGTATACAATATGTAGGGGAGACAAAGACCAAATTGCGTCTCCGCTTTGCCAACCATGTTTCCTCTGTGAAAACTAAAAACTCTACCCTGTGGCTATCCATTTTAACAACCCTAATCATAGCATTAATTATGTTGAAATAATTGTAATTGAAGCCAGCCTGCACTAGCAATGATACACATCGCAAACTTAGGGAGTCACACTGGATACATCAACTGAAAATACTTCAACCCTATGGCCTCAATATCAACACAGGTATCAAATAACCCAGCTACTTTTACCCATTTCCAGGCATTTGTTTTAACCTTTAATTTTTTCAGATTTTTGTCCTAACCTGTTCTATTTTAAGGTAGTTGTCTTAACCTGTTCCTTTTTCAGGTATTTGCTTTAACCTGCTTTTCAGCTATTTGTTTTAACCTGTTCTCTTTTCAGGTATCTGTTTTAACCTGTTCTCTTTTCAGGTATTTGTTTTAACCTTCGTTCTATTTTGAGGTATTTGTTTTAACCTGTTACTTTTCAGGTCTTTGTACTAACCTGTTCTATTTTCAGGTATTTGCTTTAACCTGTTGCTTTATATTGTATACTTTTACAGTTTTTCCAACTGTCTCTTATAGGACTATTTTAATTTAGCTATCCACACCCACACACAAACTCCTCAATGTGTAATGTGTAAACTCCCTTTTTTGTTGTCGTATCGCTTTGTGTATTGTCCTATGTTTATGCAAGCTTTACTACAAGCTGCCACCTCTACCTATTGTGTGGCTCAATAATCCCTCCTTTACCCTAGGTTCACCATAAGCTGCCACATCTACTAACTGTGTGGCTCAATAATCCCGCCTTTTTTGGATCCCGCCCCATGATCCTTTGCTTTCCTTTTCCCTATAAATGGAATAGTTTTTATGTTGTACTTTGTCAAAGCCTCTGATGAAGGTCCGGATTGGATCGAAAGCTAAGGCCACCCTCCCGATTTAATTTAATACAAATTTAATACAAATGAGGTGTTGGCGCCTGGGTGTAATTAGCTAGATTAAAATTGTTGTCCTGAAAGAGAAAAGTGGCATTAGAGAACAGGTGGGAAATAAATGACATATACGATAAGGTAAAAATACATATATCAGGGCAGTGGATGAAATCTAGTAATATAATTGATATGTGAAAATGGGTTATTTGATACCCGTGTTGATGTTAAGACGCTTGGGTTGAATTGTGTGTTATTGATGTAACCAGTGTGACTCCCTAAGTTTGCGATGTGTGCCATCGCTAGTGCAGGCTTCAATTAACATAAGTTCAACATCCTTAATGCTATGATTAGGGCTGTTAAAGTGGATTGCTACAGGGTAGGGTTTTCTAGTTTTCACAGAGGAGACATGGTTGGTAAAGCGGAGACACAATTTGGTCTTTGTCTCTCCTACATATTGTATACCACATCTTTTACATGCAATTACATATACAGCATTGGTTGTGTCACACTGGGATTTAGTTCTGATCGTGTAGCGCAGGTGAGACCAGTACTGTGGCTTTTCACCGTCTGAGCAGGTTTGAGATACAAACAGGTTTTGCATCTCGGGCAGGTACATTTAGAGCGCCCCTGTGGTGATTCTTGATCAGTAACGATGTCACTGTTGGTGCTAGGAGCCACATCCACCTAACGTGTTGCTCAATAATCCCTCCTTTACCCTAGCTTTACCAAAAGCCGCAACATGTACCTATTATGTGGCTCACTAATCCCTCCTTTGTTCACTTCCAATACTCCTATTGGCTTTGCTAGACTGGTCCTTATCTTTAATTGGCTACTATTTTCCCGCTTTTTTATCCCGCCCCATAATCCTTTGCTTTCCCTTTTCCCTTTCAATTTTTATGTTTGTACTTTGTCTAAGCCTCTGATGAAGCCTCTTAGAATTTGTGTAAAATAATTGTGCATAATATCGCAGTTTTAAAAACATGTTTTAACAACAAAATAACATCTAATAACGATAACACTGAACTGTTTAATATATGCGGATTTGTTGTACGATCATTTTTGGTCATTGCAACCAATATCATTGTACTATCGCAGAGGTTTATCAGGTCCACGTTGCTATAGAAACAATATAATGTTCATTTATTATCCATGTGTCTTCCATATTCAATTGCATTGTATAAGTGGACTGTTTCACACCAGCGTTGTCATCCGTTATTGCAATTTATTTTTCTGTATTCAGTGTGAGTGCACATACTGACGTGTTGTCACCAATGTCACGTATTTCGGATTCCCAACAATATATTGGGTATTTTTTGGAAGAACTGAAAAGTTCCACATTACAATCAAACCTCATTTAAAATGTCCATGCTGTAATAATGGAAAGAAAAAAACGTGACAGAAACTCTATAAAGAGTTGGGGATGTTTTACTCGTTGTATTGAAAGAAAAGGTATATCATAATGTTTATAGTTTGGTGGAACGTTTGCGTCGAGTGATAAACAATTGATTTAATTTTGTCCTATACCGACGTGTGTATAGCGCTGTATACTCAGTGCTTTTCCGAGTGAATGTGGAAAAACTTCTCAGGCGACTCCTGCTTACTCGTGCAGACGTCTTAACCTCTCGACCGCCAAGCTTGCCCACTGACGATTGGCTGGCTATAATTCTATATAGCAGCGGGTGCTGCTATAGTTGTTATAGTTGTTATAGTTTTCCTTTGTATGCATTTCAGATAGACGTTCATCTTTTAAATCATCTCTGACATCAAGGAGGGAAAGGTGGAAACAATAAACCAGAAACCATGGTTTACTTGGGTCTCATCGTTGGAGGTCTCATAGTACACGGATTCTTTGTCATCATGGCGCAACAAGGTAAGTTATGAATAAACAACTTCTTGGCTTATATCACTCACGCGAATAAAGGGTACGTGTTTCTTAATTAGGAGATATTCTAATAAAGCCGTGATAACGACAAACAATTAGTCTGTGTGCACCCTCTATAACCCACCGACATCAATATTTTTTGGTTCCTTAGGATTCTCAAGCATGAAAAAACATTGAACATTTTGGGTTGCACTGTCTCTTTAGGGCCACTGATTAATTAAGCCCCCTTCTGATTGACCTTATTTCAATATCCTTAGCATGGGGGTGGGAGGAGATCAACCAATCCCCATTACTCTGGCAGGCTTTGACCTATCTCAATCAAACTTGTCACAGTAGATGTTCGTTGATAGGGCTTCCAGATGACGTCTTCGACTGTCATAAAAACTAAACATAGAAACTAAACATAGAGCAAAACCTTGGAAAGTTGGCAGGTAGCAAATGCCAGAGTGACGTAATCTACACTGTAGCTGTACGTATTTAACTTTATACTTTATTGGTTTCCATAATGGACTGGTACATAAAACTGCCATATTTCTAAGCAACACCCCTAGGGAGGGATTGTCGTGCGGACGGCCTCTGACCGGACAAGTCCCCGAGCGGTTAGGAACGTATCCGTTGGGATAGCAGTATACCGTCCCGATAAATGAATACAATTGCTTTGAGACCACCCTATGAAAAAGGTCACCAGATACAAGTTGTTGTGTATTTATATAACAAATAATACTGGTTTATTCGCAAACAATAAGGCATCTCACTTGGAGGTGACGAAGTCCTTAAATCAGAAGAAGAACAATCATCAATACAGGAAATCCTTATAGCTACATGAAAATCTATGGCACCTCGATGAGGGGTCACTGGCACACCACTAATGCACCTCACGCTGGAGGGGAACTTCACACCACATGTGCACCTATGGCACCTCTCACCTGAGGGGTCACCACAAGTACACAATTTTAAGCTAATTGCTAGTCCAGATGCATCAATTTAAGGAGCTTCACTGTCTTTATACTGGAGGTGCACAGCAACAGACACCACACAGGCCAATGAAATTACAAAGGAGGGCAGACACCCCACACCGACTCCTGCAACCCAATACACATACGATGGGGCGAGCCCCTCAGCTCGAGGAACCACTACTCATATGTTTCCAAAGTCTGAATTAATTGTTTATGCAACACATACAACCCTTAAAGTCCCTCCGGTAATTACAACACATGCAATTACAGCTCGACTAGAGAACCGATACACAAGCCCCAGTGAGGTGACACCTAGCCCCTCACGACACCTCAAAACACGTGTAACGGATGCACGGCACACGGGAAAACCCAGAAATTCCTCGACAGTAAGCCACCTTACAAAGTATTAAGTAGAACACATGCACAATACACAATGCTCCTGGACTTACCACTTATATAGCACTACCTTCTCGGGCTTATGACTTGAACGTATGGTCTCTTTTACGACTTTTTACAACTGCGAGCTAACTCTATTATTACGACTACTCTCTACAAGTTCACGGCAACCACTGACCCCAAATCTACATACAATGCAATGCGCTCTGCGCTCCAAAACTGGTGCTCGCTGGCTGCGTGCTGCGGCATCGCCTAATCGCGCACGGAAACAGCGAATCCCTCACCAAGGTTATACCATTATATAAAAGGGTAGAAAATACAAACTGCTGTTGCGTCACACAGCCTTCTGATAGGCCTCGAACGTCCCCGTTCGATCAGGCTCAAAAACAAACAAGCAACAGCGTTATTTAAATACTACAGTTAAGTTTTAATTAAACTACATGTTAAACTACGAATGAGGAGCCTTCCTCCAGACACTTCTGAGGTCAACTGCACCTCCGACACCTCAAATGGCAATCTTCACATAAATAATAACACAATACGTCTATATAAATATTATGTGTATACAACTCTTATAATAACAAATAAACTTTCTCTGGCTTACAAAATACATAAGAGATACACTTTAGTTTTCTCTTATGCAAAGTTTGGCAAGTATGAAAATATTCTTAACGATTATCAAAATAATGTCTCTGAAAATTACACAGTTCCGAGGTAGTTTATACAGAACATGAATCTCTTTAAACACCTTAATGTAGCACCTCACACTGCTTACATGAAATTACACACAGGATATCACCTCACCTGGGTGCCTCCTAATCCACCTGAATACTTAGTCAAATATGTTTTACGTAACAATAAAAACTGCTTTAAAAAGATAACAATACAAAATAGTGGTTCCTTTAAATACAAAGCAAGTTATGTTATAAATATACACTTAAGGCTATAAACTTAAAACACGTAATATCTCAACAGTCCGGAAATCAGTTTCCTCCATTGGGTACAGCCCACTCAATAACAACGTTCTCGTAATACATATTGTCGCTTACTTCCCGGCGTACAACTACGTTGTCGATCAATGTAAGCACCACTGTGTTCTCTCGTATGGTGGCAAACTTGACTTCTGGTTCT